>NW_026466064.1:0-33997 GCF_026875155.1 Cherax quadricarinatus
ACTGCTACAAACCCCTCCAGCGTTTATCATACACACAACACCTAGCATAGTAGGAAGATAAAATTTGTAGGAGCAAGGAATAGGCAGGAGGATTAAGTCGTGGCTAATGGGACTACAGCCCTGACAACAGTTTCGAGAGATAATGTTTTAGGACACAAAGACAGTACAATCTGAGAAGCAAGTATTGGGTACACATGTATAAAAGGTAGTACATAACTGGGTGAAAGAATGACTTGTTAACACACGCTAGTATTATAATTATTAGAATTACTCTCAGTGTTAATGGTATCTTATTAGTATTACGGATACACAGAGGTGAATTGTATTTCTGGGACATATAAACAACTGACGTGCTCACAACACACGCGGCACACACATACACTCGGGCCAGGAGCTGAGCCCTCGACCCCTGAAACCACAACTAGGTGAGTACACACAGCTGATCCTTGGAATTTGACCGCGTCCCCTCACCCCCCACACACCCACCTTTCCTCCCCCCACAGACCTTTCCCCCCTCCCCGCTCTTGCCTTCACTCCCTCCTCCCTCCTATCTTCTCTCTCTCCCCTCCCTCGCGTTTCTCTCTCTCATAGCCTTTTTCCCTCCCCTTCCCCCTACTCTCTTTCTCCTCTCTCTCCTCCTCCTCTCTCTCTCTCTCTCTCTCTCTCTCTCTCCTCACTCCCATAACCTATCTCTCACCCTCCTCTCTCTCTATAGCTTCTCTCTCCATCTCTCCATTTCTCTCTCTCATAGCCTTTTCCCTCACCCTCCTTTCTCCCTCTCTCTTCCCCTTCTCCCTCTCCCTCCCTCCTTTCTCCCTCTCTCTACCCTTTCTCTCCCCCTCACATTTCTCTCTCTCCCCCTTGGTCTTATCCCTCACCCCCATACTCTCTCCTCTCTCTCCCTCTTTCTACCCTTTCTCTCTCCTCTCTCTCCCTCTTTCTACCCTTTCTCTCTCCCCCTCGCACCCTCTCCCTCCTCTAGCCTTCTGTCTGTGGTAAAAAAAAAAAAAAAAAAAAAAAAAAATGGGTGGCCCTAGAGGACGGAAAACCAGAGATCTGGTAGACGAACCAGGGAGGAAAGACTGGGAGTTAGAGCTCCAAAAAAGGGAGGAAGAGTGGGGAAGGAAGATAGTAGAGCTTGGTAAGAAAATGGAGGAGCGGATAGCTGAAGAGTGCAGGAAGTGGGAAGTACAGGTCTTAGCAGCAGAAGCTAGGATACAGTGCTTAGAAGAGAAACTGCAAAGCCTGAAACAGATTAGAGAGACAAATGACAATTCAGATGTGACATCAGGAAATTCAATGTCAGGCGCAGACAAGGGGACGGTAAGCAACAACGGAGACATGCAGTACACGAAGGCCCTATCAGACCCACGTGGGGCCAGGGAAAAGACGAGGAGCACACTAAGATCAAATGACAGGTCCGAAGACAATGAAGGTAGCTATATGCAGAGATTCTAACAGCCAACTGCAGTAGCAAGGGACAGCTGGTCATGAAAGACAGTTTTACTGAGAATAGAAGTTTCAGATATGACAGGGACTGAAGGCAAGAACATGTCAATGGAAGGAAATAAAATGCCTCAGAGGAAGCAGATGGAGACTCAGTGGGAGGAGGAAAGGCAGGTCAGTTTTTGTGTACGGGCTCAGAAGAAGGGTGACAACTTTGAAGAAATAAAACAGGAGGGAAAAAAAATGATTGAAGGCATCATGAAAACAATAGGTTGAGGGCGATATTGCACCCAGGTGACAAATTTTCAGAGAATTGGGTGGTTTGCGAGTGGGAAGGTTACGGCCTGTCAGAGTAACTTTCAGAAGGATGAATCAGTGGCGGAACCAGGGATTCTGCAAGAGAAAGCAAGACTGAGGTGACAAACTGGGGTACAGAGAGTATACCTCGACCGCGACAGAACACAAGAAGAACAGGACTACATGAAAGAGAGGGTACAGAGATGCAAGGAGGACGAGAGGCAATGACGTAATGAAGCAGGACCCAGACACAGGAGGAGGAAGGCAAACCACCCCACAGATCTCCCACCAAAAGACTCCACCGCGACATTCCCAACGCAACTGGCAACCTATACTAACAACCACTCAATGTTCCCTCTGCCACCAAACCCCATATCAAAAAACCTCACCCCAACAGCTGTACCTTATGGGCATTCTGACCCCACCCCTACCATCACATACCCCACCAACACCACGCCCACATATTAGGCCCCACCAAGGCCTCTCGCTCCCCCAACCCCAAATATCTTGCATGACCACAATGATAGAAAAGAAACTGAAAGTTTGGTACCACAAACGGGAGGGAATAATGAAATAAACATGAGGAGTGAAAGAAAAGAATCAGTTGAAAAATCCCAGAAATCATAGCAGTTCACTGGAACAAATCTCGCTGAGACATAACAGACACAATCTTCCAACGGGTTATCAAGTTTCTGAGGTAAGATAGAAGTAGTTAGAGGGGGAGGAGGGGTTGCACTGCTCATAAAACACCGATTGGGATATGAGGAAATGGAAGGCATGGAACTTGAGTGGAAGAAAGAGACTACATTGTAGGTTCAATTCCAGTCGGGAGAACATAAAGTAGTCATTGGAGTGATGTATAACCACCACTGAAACTGCAGGAGGCCCAAGAGAGGAGGATGAAGAAAACATCAGGGTGATGGTGGACACACTGGCTGAGGTTGGCAAGAAGCGCTCATCGAGACGAGCACAGTTACTGGTATGGGCGATTTCAACCACAGGGAGATCTACTGGGAAAAACTGAGCCACTTGGGGGTCCCAAAACATGGACGTGCCAAGATGATGGATGTGGTACTTGAAAACCTCATGCCAATAAACATGTCAGGGACCACAACCAGTGAGAGAGGGAGGATGAGCAGCAAGAAGGATCTTGTGTTTTCACTGAGCGGTTCCGACATTGAAGACATCACTTACGAGAGGCCCACCTTGGAGCTTATCGATCACCGTGGGTTCTGAGTTTTTATTATTTAGTAGAGTTACATGGGAGATAGGTAACAGGAACTGAAGGGGACAGGCCAAACTATAAAATGGGGGGACTGCACAGGTTGAGAAACTTCCTGCAGGAGGTCTGTTGGGACAGAGAAATGGTAGGAAAATCAGTAATCTTCTGTTGGAATATGTGGCACAAAGTGCAAGGAGGCAGAGGAAAGTTTTGTTCCCAAGGGAATACAGAAATATAGGAAGGACCAAAACGGAGTCCTTGGTTTACCGAGTGTAGGGAGGAAAAAACTAAGTGGCAACCAGAGAATGGAAAAAGTACAGGAGGCAACATAGGACCAGGGAATCAAGGAGATTAGTAGAAGAGCCAGAAGAAACGGAGTATGCTCAGAAAGGAGGGAGGCTCCAGCGGACAGTCTGAATAACGACATGCATCGAAAGTCAAAATTGACCCGAAACTGCTGTATAGCCAAGTTAGGAGGAAGACTACAGTCAAGGACCAGGTGATTAAGGCTGCTGAGGGAAAGAAGGTAGAGTAATCCACAAGAAACCGATTCAAGAGGTATGTGAGGAGCTCAAAACGAGCGAGATTTAAGGGAAGTATTTACAGTAGAGACAGGAAGGACTCTGGGGGATAGACAGATGGGGTAAACAGCATGGATACACCAACAAGTGTGGACGACATACATACGATGAGGAGGAGGTGAGAAACTGCTAAGGATATCGATACCTCAATGGAATGGGTACGGACAACATCTCCCCGTGGGTCCTTAGAGAGGGAGCAGATATGTGTAGAGTGCCACTTACCACAAATCTTCTAACACGTCCCTGGAAACTGGCATCTACCTGAGGTTGGAAGACGGCAAATGTAGTTCCCATTTTAGAAAATTGGAGACAGAAAGAGGCACTAAACTATTAGGACCTGGTGGTCATTGTCTCAGCGAGGTTCGCTGGTGGCTAATATTATGGCGATGCAAAAGAAGAAGATTATCAGGTTATGGAGAGTGGTGGAGCACCTGGACTAGAACAAGAGTATAATGCCAACCAGCACGGATTCACGGAAGGCAAAATTCTTGTGTCACAAACCTGGAAGTTTTATGATTAAAATAAAGAAGTTAAGACAATGAGAGAGAGGGGTGGTTGATTGCATCTTCTTGGACTGCAAGCAGGCCTTTGACACAGTTCCTCTAAGAGATTAGTGCAGAAGCTAGTGCATCAGGACGCATATAACAGGAAGAGCATGCAATGGATCAGAGAATACCTGAACAGGGAGGCAACAACGAGTCATGGTACGTATGAAGTATCACAGTGGGCACCTTGTGATGAGCGGGTCCCACAGGGTCGGTCTAGTACCAGTGCTATGTTTGGTATATCGTGAACGACATGATGGAAGGGTTAGACTCAGGAAGGTGTCCCTGTTTGCAGATGAGTTGTTGTTAAATGGAGGAGGAATTAAATTCTGATATGGACCAGGCAGGACTTCAAAAGAGACCTGGACAGGACTGGACACCTGGTCCAGCTATTTGCTTCTCGAATTTAATCCTGCCAAATGCAAATTCATGAAGATAGTGGGATAGGGCACAGAAGACACGGGACAGAGTATTGGCTAGGTGGCAAAGACTGCAAACCTCACTCAAGGAGAAAGTTCTTGGGGTGAGTATAAACACCGAGCATTGTCTCCCGGAAGCACACATCATTCAGAAAACTGCTGCAGCATTGGGCGCCTGGCAAACTCTGAGAACAGCATTCCGATACCTTTAGTTAAGAATCGTTCAAGACACTGTACACCGTGTATGTCAGGCCATACGGGAGTATGCAGCAACCTGATTCTGGAACCGCACTGATAAAGACGTCAAGAAAACTAGAGAAAGTTTCCCAAAAAAGGTTTGCCACAAGGTTGATTCCAGAGCTAAGGGGGAATGTCCTATGAAGAAAGATTAAGGGAACTCGGCCTGACGTCACTGGAGGACAGGAGAGTCAGGGAGACATGATACGAAGATTAAAATACTGCGTGGGATATAGACAAGGTGGACATAGACAGGATGTTCCAGGAGGGGGACACAGAAACCAGAGGCCCACAATTGAAGTTGAAGACACAAAATGAGTCAGAGAGATTTAGGATGTATTTCTCAGTCATAGAGTTGTAAGGGCAGGTGGTATAGCCTAGGAATAATGACGTAGTGGAGCAGGAACCATCACAGTTTTAAGAGACGACGGTTTGATAAAGCTCATGGAGCGGGGAAAGGGAAGAGGAGGGCCCAGGTAGCAACGTGTGATGAGGCGGGGCAGGAGCTAAGGACTCGACCCCTTGCAACCACAATAGGTGTGTACACACCACTTAACACACACACACACACACAACAACACACACTCACACACCGCACACAACACACACACCCACACACACACACACCACACACCACACACACACGCTAACACACAACACACACACATACACACACGCACACACACACACACACACACCACCACACACACACACACACACACACACCACACACACACACACACAAACAGGTGACACAAGGGGGGGTTAAAGACTCGTCATGAGTCACAGGATGTTAGGAAGGATTTCTTCAGTCACAGAGTGGTCAAGATGGGAATAGTCTGGAAAGAGAAGGTAGTGGAGGCAGTACCATTCCAAAGGTTTAAGAAGAGGTATGAATAAAGATCATGGTGAGCAGGGAGTGAGTAGACTAGTGGCGAACGGTGAAGAGGCGGAGCCATGGATCTATGATCCGATTCCTGCAACCACAATTAGGTGAGTAGTAGTAAACACAACATACACAATATAATATATTATATATTATAAATTTTATATAAATTTTTATTATTATAAAAAATATATTAATTATATGTATTATTATATATATTATTTTAATATATAATATAATGTATTATTTATATATAATAATAATATTTATCTTTTTTATATTTTATATTATATATTTTATATATTATTTATATATATATATTTTTATATTTTTATATATATTACTGAAACAACGAAACGACGTGGTTTTGATTAAGAAAACAACCTGTGACCTGCCAAGGACTCGAAAAACCCATGCTGCTATTGACCAGCCTCGTGGTGGGGCGAAAACACATTGACGGTCTAACGCCACTGGGACCACGCAATCTGACAAGAACCAAGCACCCAGGTCACGCTAGGTACTTTCCGTCATCGAGGACATCGGTGTTGGGGGGTGCCTCTGAGCCTAATTTCATTGTACTCTCAGTTTGGTTGTAACTAGTCCAACGAGCTGTTTTTTATATTATTTAATCCACGCAACGAGCGGTATTGATCATTAACAACACTTGACTAGCCAAGGACTCGAACCCCAATGCTGACTTTGGCTCTGCTCCATGTTTGAGCGTCATGTGTTTTCTCTCACCTGAGGCGGAGCCATAGGTCCATAAGGCGGCATGGGTGTGAGTCCTTGGTAGTCGCTGTGTTGTTTTGACCAATACCGCTCGTTTGTTGAGTCCATATTAATAATATATATATAACATATAATATCTTATATATATATATATTTAATATATTATATATATCTATATTATTTATATATATATAATATATATATATATAATTATATACAGAGGAGAGAGAGAGAGGAAAGAGAATAAGGGAGAGAGAGAGAGAGAGAGAGAGAGACTGATTAGAGCAGAGACGAGCCGGAGAGAGAGAGTGTGGAGAGAGAGAGGAGAGAGAGAAGAGATGAGAGAAGGGAGAGAGATAGAGGAGAGAGGAGAGATACACGGATATATAAGACTTATAGAGATTACAAACAATCGTACATAGGTACAAAGGTGTCAAGAGGATGGTAAGACGAGGAAAGAGAAGAGGGAAATAAGGAATAGAAGACGGTGCAGGGGCCAAGAGGAGAATTGAGGACACGAATTAAAAACAATGAAAAAGAGTTATAGGAGAAAGAAAAGTGAAGTAGAAATACGAGGAAAATAAGAAGACGGCGACTTGGATAGCAACAAAAACAACAAACGGCAGAAATGTTGTTCCTCCTCAACACGCCGGCTAGAGGAGGAGGAGAGGAGGAGGAGAGGGGAGGAGGAGGAGGATGGAGGAGAAGGTGGAGGAGGAGGAGGAGGAGGAGGCGGAGGAGAGGAGGAGCAGGAGAAGGTGGAGGAGGAGGAAGAGGAAAGGAGCAGGAGGAGGAAAAGGAAGCAGGAGAAGCAGGAGGAGGAGAGGAGGAGGAGGAGGAGGAGGAGGGAGGAGGGAGGAACAGGAGGGGAGGAGGAGGAGGAAACAGGAGGAGGAGGAGGAGGAGGAGGAACGGAGGAGGAGGAGCTGGGAGGAGGAAAGAAGCAGAAGGAGGAGGAGGGCAGGTGGATGGGAGGAGGGGGGAGGAGGAGGAGGAGCAGGAGAAGGAGGAGGAGGAAGAGGAGGAAAACAGGAGGAGGATGAGGAAGAGGAACAGGAGGAGGAGGAGGAGGAGGAGAGGAGGAGGAGGAGGAGCAGGAGAAGCAGAAGAGGAGGAGGAGGGAGGAGGAAGAGGAGTGAAGGAGGAGGAGGAGGAGGAGGAGGAGGAACAGGAGGAGGAGGAGAGGAGGGAGCAGAGAGGAGGAGGAGGAGCGAGGAGGGAGGAGGAAGGAGAAGGAGGAGGAGGGAGAGGAAATGAAGAGGAGGAGGAGGAGCAGGAAGAGGAGGAGAGCAA
This sequence comes from Cherax quadricarinatus, assembly GCF_026875155.1. Taxonomy (NCBI): domain Eukaryota; kingdom Metazoa; phylum Arthropoda; class Malacostraca; order Decapoda; family Parastacidae; genus Cherax; species Cherax quadricarinatus. The sequence goes on from NW_026466064.1 coordinate 7,656, forward strand.
GGAGGACAGGAGTAGGAGGAAAGAGGGGAGCAGGAGAGGAGGAGGAACAGAAGGAGGAGCAGGGAGGAGGAGGACGAGGAGAAGGAGGAGGAGGAGGAGGAGGAGGAGGAGGAGAGGAGGAGGAGGAGGAGGAGGATAGAGGAGGAGGAGGAGGAGGAACAGGAGGAGGAAAGGAAGGAGGAGGAGCAGGGGAGGAGGAGCGAGGAGGAGAAGAGGAGGAGGAGGAGGAGGAGGAGGAACAGGAGGAGGAGGCATGGAGCAGAAGGAGGAGGAGGAGGAACAGGAGCAGGAGGAGGAGGAGGAGGAACAGGAGGGAGGAGGAGGAGCAGGGAGGAGGAGGAGGCGGAGGAGGACGAGCAGGAGAAGGAGGAGCAGGAGGAGCAGGAGGAGGAGAAGGAGGAGGAGAGAAGGAAGAGGAGGAGAAAAGGAAGAGTAAAGATGCAGGTGGAGGAGCAGGAGGAGGAGCAGGAGGAGGAGCAGGAGGAGAAGCAGAGGAGGAGCAGGAGGAGGAGCAGGAGGAGGAGGAGGAGGAGGAGCAGGGGGGGGGGAGGAGGAGAAGGAAAAAGCAGGGAGGAGGAGGAGAGGAGGTGGAGGAGGAGGAGGAGGAGGAGCAGGATGAGGAGGAGAAGAAGGAGGAAGGAGGAGGAGCAGGAGGAGGAGGAGGAAGGAGGAGGAGGAGGAGGAGGGGAGGGGAGGAGGAGGTGGAGGAGGAGGAGGAGGAGGGGAGGAGAGGAGGAGGAGCAGCAGGACGTGAACGAAGAGGAGCAGGAGGAGGCCCAGCAGGATGAGGAGGAGGAGGAGGAGGAGGAGGAGTGAAGGAAAAGGGAGAAGAGGAGGTGGGCAGCAGGAGAAGTAGGAAGTGGAGGAGGAGCAGGAGAAGGAGGAGGAGGGAGCAGCAGGAGAAGTAGGAAGAGGAGGAGGAGCAGTGAGAAGAGGAGGAGGAGCAGGAGGAAGAGGAGCCCGTAGGAGCAGGAGGAGGAGGAAGGAGGAGGAGGAGGAGGAGGAGTAGGAGCAGGTTGGGAGGAGCAGGAGGAGGGGGAAGCAGGAGGAAGAGGAGGAGGAGGAGGAGTGAGGAGGAGGAGGAGGAGGGGAGGAAGAAGGGAAGAGGGAGGGGAGCAAGGTGGAGGAGCTGGAGGAGGAGCAGGAGGAGGAGGATGGAGGAGGAGGAGGAGGAAGCAGCAGCAGCAGCAGCAGCAGCAGCAGCACCAGCGGCAGCAGCTGCAGCCACCAGTGGCAGCAGCAGCACCAGCGGGCAGCAGCAAGCAGCAGCTGCAGCAGCTGCAGCAGCGCATCTGCTGCAGAGCAAGCAGAGCTGCAGCTACAGCGACAGCAGCAGCAGCAGTAGCAGCAGCACCAGCGACTGCAGCAGCAGCGTGCACCGCGGCAGCAGCACCTAGCGGCAGCAGGCAGCTAGCCAGCAGGCAGCAGCGGCGGCAGCAGCAGCAGCAACAAAGCAAGCACCAGCGGCGACAGCAAGCCAGCAGCAGCAGCACCAGCGACAGCAGTAGCAGCAGCAGCAGCAGGCGAGCGCTGCACCAGCTGGCAGAAGAACCAGCGGCAGTAGCAGCAGCAGCAGCAGCAGGAGCGGCGGCGGCGTCGGCGGCGGCGGCGGCGGCGGCGGCGGCGGCAGCAGCTGCAGCAGAGCGCAGACCCAGCAGCAAGCAGCACCAGCGGCAGCAGTACCAGCGGCAAGCAGCAGCAGCATACCGCAGCAGCGGCGGCAGCAGCAGCAGCAGCGCGGCGGCAGCAGCAGCAGCAGCGGCGCAGCAGCAGCAGCACCGCGGGCGGCAGCAGCCTAAGCACCAGGCAGCAGCAGCAGCCACCAATGGGCAGCAGCAGCACCTAGCGGCAGCAGGCAGGCAGCAGCAGCACCTGCGGCAGCAAAGCAGCAGCGCAGCAGCCAGCACCGAGCAACAGCGAAGCAGGCAGCACGCAGCACCAGCGGACAGCAGCACCAGTGGCAGCAAGCAGCAGCAAGCGGCAGCGGCGGTTGGCAGCAGCAGCAGACAGCAACAGCAGCACCAGCGGCAGCAGCATGCAGCTCACCAGCATAAGCAGTAGCAGCAGCACCAGCGGCAGCAGCACCAGCGGCAGTAGCGCAGCAGCAGCAGCAGCAGCTGCAGCAGCGCAGCGGCGGCGGCGGCACGGCGGCAGCAGCAGCAGCTACAGCAGCGGCGGCGGCCAGCAGCGCAGCAGGCAGCTGCAGCAGCAGCGGCAGCCAGCAGTGCAGCAGCCACAGCAAGTACCTGCGGCAAGCAGCAGCAGCAGCAGCAGCAGCGGCGGCGGCGGCAGCAGGTGCGCGGCGGCTGCCAGCAGCACCAGCCGGCAGCGAGCAGCAACAGCAGCAGCTTGAGCAGCAGCGGCAGCAGCGGCGGCGCGGCGGCACAGCAGCGGCAAGCAGCAGCCCCAGCGGGCAGCTGCAGCAGCAGGCAACAGCCCCAGCAGTTCAAGCAACAGCACCAGCGGCAGCGAGCAGCTGCAGCAGCTCGGCGCAGTCGGCAGCATACAGCACCTTGCGGCAGCAGCAGCAGCAGCCCCAGCAGTGGACAGCAACAGCACCGCGGCAGCAGCAGCGCAGCAGCAGCGGCAGCAGCTGTGCGGCGGCGGCCAGCGGCAGCGGCGGCGATGTCTGCGGCAGCATATGCAGCTTACAGCGTGTACTCTTATTACGCCGCCGCCACCACATCAACATAACCAATAACTTGTTCATTGATAGCCAGCGCTGAAAGGTAATCAAGTTACGTTAATCACGTTCTCTACTCGAAGGCAAGAGAGGATGTACCTGATAAGTATACTATATATATAATAGCTACCTTGACCTCTGTCTCCTGATTACCCTCCTGACTATCCAACCCTAAATCCAACAAACCCAACACCACACAAATACATTCCGAGAAAACCATACAACGTGAGTGAGTTTCAAAGAAGTGTATAACAACACACAAATAGGGAAACAGCAGACTCTACTTTCTCACATAATAAGAAGTGTCTCGGTTGATACATGTCTATGGAGAAAGCAAAAACGAGGTCACAGTAGAGTTATATGACTACTGTACGACATTAATGACTAGGCTGTATCTCTAGCAGTAGTACTTTTGGTGTGGCGATGCCACTGATGAAATTTTATGTGGATAGAAATGAAGGGCTGTATTAAGCAGCATTTTTATCCAAGGCGCGGTCCATACCACCTACCATGTTGAGAATTATTCTGAACAAAACCATGCAGGAAATGGCAAATCTACTTCACATGATTGTTATGAGACATCTTGTAAAATATGGAACTGTAGCCACTTATGTTCACTGCCAAGATGAATTGATCTAATATTTGACTGAGATTGATTGGGAATTTATACTGTATATTTTCCAATAATACTGTGTAGTATTTTGAATAAGTGAAATCGACAGGGATGCTCGGTCGCCTGGTGTGACCGTGCAGGGATAGAGGGAGCGCCATTTTTTTTGAATGTGTGAACAAACATGTTAATGTATTTTGCTTAATTTTCGTCGCTATAGGGGGTTATAATTGCGGCTTAAAACCCTCTCTGATAGAAGACCGAAATTGTTGGATGTGCAGTCTGCAGATATTTGAGCATTAAGCAGAGGTCCAGGATGCTCCAGGAACCTCAAGATAAGCTATCGTAAATTATGTTTGTAATTCTGGCCAGTATTATTACCACAACAGACCCCGTGGAGGTCTTCAAGAGCTGGCACTGGGACTAAGCACTAAGTCGGTTCCGGACTCAAGCCGGGCGGTGGCTCGTACCGTTGGTTTTTTTGTGCGTGCAGCCAGCAGTGCAAACCTGCCTGGTGATCAGCTCTGATGTCCACCAGGAGGCCTGGGTCCCGACCGGCACGAGGGGCCGTTGCCCCGGAACTCGCTCCAGGTAAACTCCAGGTAAATTTAAGTAGAGGGGGAGTTCGTGTACAGGACCACAGTAAGCTCCAGACTAATTGGTGAGTGTTATGGTTATAATATTCTCACTTCTGTTACATAATGTTTATATGTTATACATTTATTTATTTTAATATACAGTCCACATGTTTATATTAAATTTTACCATAATCCTGGTGATGTATATTTCATTTGCATTAAATATAGGTCTAGAGACAACTTGTGGATATGCAGTAGTAGGTGTATCGAAGGGCGACGTTTTTGCGAACCTAGGTGTCTCAAAATTACCCCTACTTGTCTATGTAACTTTGATAAATAATTAATTATCCTTTGTTTACCATTTTACTGGTGTATGCTTATGAGTTACATCCAGGTAAATTTAATTTTCCCACAATTAATAGCAATTAATGTCCAATGTCATTAAGATATGTACTGATTTTTCTTGAGACTGTTACTCTGTAGATAGAGATATTATGCAAAGGAAATTATAATTTATGAATGACATTTGTAAAGTGCACTTGGTGAGTTGAGAAGTCAGAGTGTGGCTATCGATGCTTTGCTTGGTGGTATCTGATACATTTGTAACATGCCAAGATGGTGTCGATACGATGTAACATGCAAGTTGTATCTGATACAGATTGTAACATGCCAGCTGGTATCTGATACAGATGTAACAGCCAAGTGGGGTTGTTACAGATGTGTATCTGCCAAGTGGTTGTCTGATACATGATGTAACATGCCAAGTGGTGTCTGATACAGATGTAAAATGCCAAGTGGTGTCTGATCTGATGTTAACCATGCCAAGTGGTGTTGATACAGATGTAATGCCAAGTGGTGTCTGATACAGATGTAACATGCCAAGTTGGCTGCTGATACAGATGTACATGCAAGTGGTGTCTGATACAGATGTAACATGCCAATGTGGTGTCGTGATACAGATGTACTTGCCAAGTGGTATCTGTTACAGATGTAACATGACAAGTGTGGTGTATGATACAGATGGAACATGCCATAAGTGGTGTCTGATACGTATGGTATACATGCCTAAGGTGGTGTCTGATATACACAGATGTAACTGCACAAGTGGTATCTGATACAGATGGTAACATGCCAAGGGCGTGTCTGGTACTTCTGACAACTGTAATACATGCCAAGTGGGAAGATCTGATACAGATGTAACATGCCATGTGTACGTCTGGAGAGATGTATACATGCCAATGGTGTCTGATAAGAGTAACATGCCAAGTGGTTGTCTGATACAGATATAAACATGCAAGTGGTTAGTTGTACAGATAGTAACTTCCCAAGTGGTGTCTGCTACAGATGTAACATGCTAGTGGTCTGTTAATAAAGATGTAATTGCCAAGTGGTTGTCTGATACAGATGTAACATGCCAAGTGGTATCTGTTACAGATGTAACATGCCAAGTGGTGTCTGATTACAGATATAAATCATGCCAAGTGGTGTCTGATACAGATTGTAACTTGCCAAGTGGTGTCTAATAAGTTTGTAAATGCCAAATGGTGTCTGATACGATGTAACATGCCAAGTGGTATCTGATACAGATATACAATATGCCAAGTGGATCTGAACAGATGTAAACATGCCAAGTGGTGTCTGATAAGATATAAGCATGCCAAGTGGTGTCTGATACTGGATGTAAACTTGCCATAGTGGGGTCTGATACAGATGTAACATGCCAAGTGGTGTCTTTGATACAGAGTAACATGCAAGTGGTGTCTGATTAAAGTTGTAAAAGCCATGTGGGTGTCTAATAAAGATGTAAATGCCAAGTGGTGTCTGATACAGATGTAACATGCCATGTGGTATTATGATACAGATGTATCATGCCAAGTGGTGTCTGATACAGATATAACATGCCAAGTGTTGTCTGAATACAGTTGTAACATGCCAGTGGGTGTCTAATAAGATGTAAATGCCAAGTGGGTGTGTGTCTGATACAGATGTAACAATGCCAAGTGGTATCTGATACAGATTAAACATGCCAAGTGGTATCTGTTACAGATGTAACATGCCAATGTGAGGTTGTCTGATACAGATGTTACTTGCAAAGTGGTGTCGTGATACAGAGGTAACATGAACAAGTGGAGTCTGATAAAGATGTAAATGACCAAGTGGGGTCTAATAAAGATGTAACATGCCACTGGTGTATGATACAGATGTGTAACATGCCAAGAGTGGTGTCTGATACAATGGATATAACATGCCAACTTGGTGTGCTGATGCAGATGTAACTGCCAAGTGGTGTCTGATACAGATATAACTTGCCAAGTGGTGTCTGCCGATACAGTTGTAACATGCCAAGTGGTGTTGATAACAAGAATGTAACATGCCAAGTGGTGTCTTGTTACAGATGGAACATGCCAAGTGGATGTCTGATACAGATATAACATGCAAGTGAGTGTCTTGATACAGGATGTAACATGCCAAGTGGTGTCTGAGACAGATGTAACATGCAAGTGGTGTCTAATAAAGATGTAAATGCCAAGTGGTGTTGATACAGATGTAACATGACCAAGTGGTAGTTGAATAAAGATGTAAACATGCCAAAATGGTATTGATCAGAGGTAACATGCCAAGGGTGTCTGATTACAGATGTAAACATGCCAAATGGTTGTCTGATACAGATGTTAACATGCCACAAGTGTGTTGATACAGATTTTGTAACATGCCAGTGGTGTCTGATTCAGTGTAAAATGCCAAATGGTGTCTGATAAGATGTAACATGCCAAAGTGTGTTGTGATTGACAGATACCCCCCCCATGCCAAGTGGGATGGCTGATAAGATTAACATGCCAAGTGGTGTTGATACAGTTATAACATGCCAAGTGTGTTGAGTAATGATGTAACATGCCAAGTGGTGTGTCTGATACAGTGTAACATGCCAAGTGGTATCTGATACAGAGTAACATGCCAAGAGTGGGTCTAATAAAGATGTAATGCGGTGGTGTCTGTTACAGATGTAACATGCCAAGTGGTGTCCTGATAGATATAACATGTCTGTGATGTTGATAGATTTAACATGCCTAGTGATGTCTGATAGATATAACATGCCTAGTGATGTCGTGTTCAGTATATGACATGCATAGTGTGTCTGATAGATATAACATGCCTAGTGATGTCTGATAGAATATAACATGCCTAGTGATGACTGGATAGATATAACATGCCTAGTGTTGTCTGATAGATTATAACATGGCCTAGTGATGTCTGATAGATATAACATGCCTAGTGATGTCTGAGATAGATATAACATGCCTTAGTGATGTTCGATAGATCTAACATGCCTAGTGTTGTCTGATAGATATAAATGCCTAAGTGATGTCTGATAGATATAAACAGCCTAGTCGATGTCTGGTTAGAATAACATGCTAGTGATGTCTGATAGATATAACATGCCTAGTGAATGTCTGATAGATATATCATGCTAGTGATGTCTGATAGATATAACATGCCTTGTGGTCTGATAGATATAACATGCCTAGTGATGTCTGATGATTATACATGCCTAGTGATGTCGGATAGATATAACATGCCTTGGGATCTGTCTCGATAGATATATAACATGCCTAGTGATGTTGATAGATATACATGCTAGTGATGTCGGATAGATATAACATGCACTAGGGATGTCTGATAGATATTACATGGCTAAGTGGTGTCTGATGTATAAATGATCCACTGTAACCACTGGTAATACTATTATTTTGTTTTTTTTACGCTAAATGACACACGCGCAAAGTGCAAGTAAACTAGGCGTCAGCGGCGCAAGCTAATCACTCTCTGTCCCCCATTGCCCCCCCCCCAATTTACAAAAAAAAAAAATAGATAGTGGTCTGGAAATGGAATAATCTTGGTGAGAAAGTGGGTGGAGGCAGGCTCCATATAATGTTTTAAGAAACAGGTTACGATAGGGCCCACAAGGCTAAGGAGTGAATCTGAAGAGTGGGCAAATTAGTGAGGCAGGGCCAGGAATGCTGAGGCCCAACCTACATGTCAGCAAAAAGTGTGTACACACACCACACACGCACACACACGCACACACACACACACACACACACACACACACACCCAACCCCCAACTAACAACACACACACACACACACAAACACACACTCACACACACACACACACAACGCTCACACACAAACACACCACAAACACATACACACACACACAAAAAACACACACACCAAACACACACACACAAAACACACACATACACACACACAATACACACACACACACCACAACACACACCGCACACACACAAACACACACACTCACACAAAACCACACACACACAAACTCACCACACAAAACACACACACACAAACACACAAAAACACACACACACAAACACACACACACACACCCACCCACACACACGCACACACACACACACACACACAAACACCACACACACACACACACACACACCACTCACACACACACAAACACACACACACACACACACAAACACACACACACACAAACACACACCACACAAACACACACAAACACACACCAATCACACACACACACACAAACGGGAAAATGTAACAAGGCAATAATGTGCGAGAAGGGGCTTGACTGTCAACCACCTCGCGTAAGAACATTATACGACAAACAATGAATAAATTACACTGATCTTGGATCTAATCATCACATAAGCATTTAACTGGAGATGCTAGTAAATACGCGCAATCTAGGAAAGGCAAATTTGAACTTGAAGATCTGAACACCCAAAACTTAAATGTCACGACTTTACCAGAGGACATCTGGCGTGGCAGTTCCGCTGCAAAACATTTACCACCCCAAAAAGTGTGCGAGAAAATGTTTAAATATAGAAGCGTGGTGTATCGGTCACGACTGTCCCGTGGTTCCTCGTGGAAGTTCAAGGAGGTCAAGCCACACAGTATCTGAGCCAACACACAAACAATTACAACCAAAGGACCCAACATTTTCTTACTAGTGTCAGGTTCCCTCGTGGGCAGTTCCTTGTGCTGGTGATGTTACCTGTCCATCATAGAACGTATACTTCTCCCGACCTTCCTTCGCTTTTGGCCTCCCGTTCCCGTAAACGGTGTATAATTCATACGTCTTTAGCGCTTCCCCTTAATAATGAATAATAGGATAATAGATATAATAATAATAATAATTCTAATATAATAATTATAATAGAAGCAGGAAAAGACTGAAAAAAACACCTCAGGACACAGGGACATCACACCAATGATACAAACTCGGCCGCAACACTAAGCATTATTATAATATGTAATGCTTAGTAGGCCTCCCGAGGTGTTATAATACATATTTTCTAATAATAGTTACCTTGCTGGAGTCAAATTGCAAGTCTGATTATAAAATATCGATACCTGGTTACGAACTAGTTAGAAGACACGAACAAAAAAAAAAACGGTTGAATGTGTTTGGGTGCAGTCAGAAGACTCCTAACTCGCTTATCGCTTTCAGGTGCCTGTATAATACAAGTGACGGAACCTATGTTAGGTAATACTGCCCTCTTGAGATGGTATTGAATCTATGGTAATTCCTTTTTTTTATTGAGAGTGCGCCGGGGTCCCCTCTCCTCTCGTTCTCCCTCTCTCTACCCTTTCTTCCCCTCACATTTCACTCTCTCTCCCCCTTGGTTTATCCCTCACCCCCATACTATCTCCTTCTCTCTCCCCTCTTTTACCCTTTCTTCTCTCCTCTCCCTCTCCTCTTTCTACCCTTTCTCTCTCCCCCTCGCACCCTCTCCCTCCTTCTAGCCTTCTGTCTGTGGTAAAAAAAAAAAAAAAAAAAAAAAAAAAAAAAAAAAAAAAAAATAAAAAAAAATGGGTGGCCCTAGAGGACGGAAGCCAGAGATCTGGTGACGAACCAGGGTGGAAAGACTGGGTGTTAGAGCGCCAAAAAGGGTGGTGAAGAGTGGGGAAGGAAGATTATAGAGCTTGGTAAGAAAAAGGAGGGTGGACAGCTGAAGGGCAGGAAAGTGAGAAGTTAGGTCGTAGCAGCAGAAGATCTAGGGATACAGTGCTTAAGAGTGAAACTGCAAAGCCTGAAACAGATTAAGAGAGACAATGAACAATCAGATGTGACATCAGGAATTCAATGTCAGGCGCAGACTGTGGACGTAAGCAAACAACGGAGGAACATGCGTACACGAGGCCCTATCAGACCCACGTTGGGGCCAGGGAAAAGACGAGGAGCACACTAAGATAAAATGACAGGTCGAGTCAGTGATGGTAGCTATATGCAGAAGATTCTAACAGCCAAATTGCGTAGCAAGGGACAGCTGGTATGAAAGGGACAGTTCACTGAGATAGAAGTTTCAGATATGACAGGACGAAAGGCAAGGGAAGAAAACATGTCAATGAAGGAATATAAAATGCCTCAGAGGAAGCAGATGGAGACTCAGTGGGTGGTGGAAAGGCAGGTCAGTTTTTGTGTACGGGCTCAGAAGAAGGGTGACAACTTTGAAGAAATAAAACAGGAGGGAAAAAAAATGATTGAAGGCATCATGAAAACAATAGGTTGAGGGCGATATTGCACCCAGGTGACAAATTTTCAGAGAATTGGGTGGTTTGCGAGTGGGAAGGTTACGGCCTGTCAGAGTAACTTTCAGAAGGATGAATCAGTGGCGGAACCAGGGATTCTGCAAGAGAAAGCAAGACTGAGGTGACAAACTGGGGTACAGAGAGTATACCTCGACCGCGACAGAACACAAGAAGAACAGGACTACATGAAAGAGAGGGTACAGAGATGCAAGGAGGACGAGAGGCAATGACGTAATGAAGCAGGACCCAGACACAGGAGGAGGAAGGCAAACCACCCCACAGATCTCCCACCAAAAGACTCCACCGCGACATTCCCAACGCAACTGGCAACCTATACTAACAACCACTCAATGTTCCCTCTGCCACCAAACCCCATATCAAAAAACCTCACCCCAACAGCTGTACCTTATGGGCATTCTGACCCCACCCCTACCATCACATACCCCACCAACACCACGCCCACATATTAGGCCCCACCAAGGCCTCTCGCTCCCCCAACCCCAAATATCTTGCATGACCACAATGATAGAAAAGAAACTGAAAGTTTGGTACCACAAACGGGAGGGAATAATGAAATAAACATGAGGAGTGAAAGAAAAGAATCAGTTGAAAAATCCCAGAAATCATAGCAGTTCACTGGAACAAATCTCGCTGAGACATAACAGACACAATCTTCCAACGGGTTATCAAGTTTCTGAGGTAAGATAGAAGTAGTTAGAGGGGGAGGAGGGGTTGCACTGCTCATAAAACACCGATTGGGATATGAGGAAATGGAAGGCATGGAACTTGAGTGGAAGAAAGAGACTACATTGTAGGTTCAATTCCAGTCGGGAGAACATAAAGTAGTCATTGGAGTGATGTATAACCACCACTGAAACTGCAGGAGGCCCAAGAGAGGAGGATGAAGAAAACATCAGGGTGATGGTGGACACACTGGCTGAGGTTGGCAAGAAGCGCTCATCGAGACGAGCACAGTTACTGGTATGGGCGATTTCAACCACAGGGAGATCTACTGGGAAAAACTGAGCCACTTGGGGGTCCCAAAACATGGACGTGCCAAGATGATGGATGTGGTACTTGAAAACCTCATGCCAATAAACATGTCAGGGACCACAACCAGTGAGAGAGGGAGGATGAGCAGCAAGAAGGATCTTGTGTTTTCACTGAGCGGTTCCGACATTGAAGACATCACTTACGAGAGGCCCACCTTGGAGCTTATCGATCACCGTGGGTTCTGAGTTTTTATTATTTAGTAGAGTTACATGGGAGATAGGTAACAGGAACTGAAGGGGACAGGCCAAACTATAAAATGGGGGGACTGCACAGGTTGAGAAACTTCCTGCAGGAGGTCTGTTGGGACAGAGAAATGGTAGGAAAATCAGTAATCTTCTGTTGGAATATGTGGCACAAAGTGCAAGGAGGCAGAGGAAAGTTTTGTTCCCAAGGGAATACAGAAATATAGGAAGGACCAAAACGGAGTCCTTGGTTTACCGAGTGTAGGGAGGAAAAAACTAAGTGGCAACCAGAGAATGGAAAAAGTACAGGAGGCAACATAGGACCAGGGAATCAAGGAGATTAGTAGAAGAGCCAGAAGAAACGGAGTATGCTCAGAAAGGAGGGAGGCTCCAGCGGACAGTCTGAATAACGACATGCATCGAAAGTCAAAATTGACCCGAAACTGCTGTATAGCCAAGTTAGGAGGAAGACTACAGTCAAGGACCAGGTGATTAAGGCTGCTGAGGGAAAGAAGGTAGAGTAATCCACAAGAAACCGATTCAAGAGGTATGTGAGGAGCTCAAAACGAGCGAGATTTAAGGGAAGTATTTACAGTAGAGACAGGAAGGACTCTGGGGGATAGACAGATGGGGTAAACAGCATGGATACACCAACAAGTGTGGACGACATACATACGATGAGGAGGAGGTGAGAAACTGCTAAGGATATCGATACCTCAATGGAATGGGTACGGACAACATCTCCCCGTGGGTCCTTAGAGAGGGAGCAGATATGTGTAGAGTGCCACTTACCACAAATCTTCTAACACGTCCCTGGAAACTGGCATCTACCTGAGGTTGGAAGACGGCAAATGTAGTTCCCATTTTAGAAAATTGGAGACAGAAAGAGGCACTAAACTATTAGGACCTGGTGGTCATTGTCTCAGCGAGGTTCGCTGGTGGCTAATATTATGGCGATGCAAAAGAAGAAGATTATCAGGTTATGGAGAGTGGTGGAGCACCTGGACTAGAACAAGAGTATAATGCCAACCAGCACGGATTCACGGAAGGCAAAATTCTTGTGTCACAAACCTGGAAGTTTTATGATTAAAATAAAGAAGTTAAGACAATGAGAGAGAGGGGTGGTTGATTGCATCTTCTTGGACTGCAAGCAGGCCTTTGACACAGTTCCTCTAAGAGATTAGTGCAGAAGCTAGTGCATCAGGACGCATATAACAGGAAGAGCATGCAATGGATCAGAGAATACCTGAACAGGGAGGCAACAACGAGTCATGGTACGTATGAAGTATCACAGTGGGCACCTTGTGATGAGCGGGTCCCACAGGGTCGGTCTAGTACCAGTGCTATGTTTGGTATATCGTGAACGACATGATGGAAGGGTTAGACTCAGGAAGGTGTCCCTGTTTGCAGATGAGTTGTTGTTAAATGGAGGAGGAATTAAATTCTGATATGGACCAGGCAGGACTTCAAAAGAGACCTGGACAGGACTGGACACCTGGTCCAGCTATTTGCTTCTCGAATTTAATCCTGCCAAATGCAAATTCATGAAGATAGTGGGATAGGGCACAGAAGACACGGGACAGAGTATTGGCTAGGTGGCAAAGACTGCAAACCTCACTCAAGGAGAAAGTTCTTGGGGTGAGTATAAACACCGAGCATTGTCTCCCGGAAGCACACATCATTCAGAAAACTGCTGCAGCATTGGGCGCCTGGCAAACTCTGAGAACAGCATTCCGATACCTTTAGTTAAGAATCGTTCAAGACACTGTACACCGTGTATGTCAGGCCATACGGGAGTATGCAGCAACCTGATTCTGGAACCGCACTGATAAAGACGTCAAGAAAACTAGAGAAAGTTTCCCAAAAAAGGTTTGCCACAAGGTTGATTCCAGAGCTAAGGGGGAATGTCCTATGAAGAAAGATTAAGGGAACTCGGCCTGACGTCACTGGAGGACAGGAGAGTCAGGGAGACATGATACGAAGATTAAAATACTGCGTGGGATATAGACAAGGTGGACATAGACAGGATGTTCCAGGAGGGGGACACAGAAACCAGAGGCCCACAATTGAAGTTGAAGACACAAAATGAGTCAGAGAGATTTAGGATGTATTTCTCAGTCATAGAGTTGTAAGGGCAGGTGGTATAGCCTAGGAATAATGACGTAGTGGAGCAGGAACCATCACAGTTTTAAGAGACGACGGTTTGATAAAGCTCATGGAGCGGGGAAAGGGAAGAGGAGGGCCCAGGTAGCAACGTGTGATGAGGCGGGGCAGGAGCTAAGGACTCGACCCCTTGCAACCACAATAGGTGTGTACACACCACTTAACACACACACACACACACAACAACACACACTCACACACCGCACACAACACACACACCCACACACACACACACCACACACCACACACACACGCTAACACACAACACACACACATACACACACGCACACACACACACACACACACCACCACACACACACACACACACACACACCACACACACACACACACAAACAGGTGACACAAGGGGGGGTTAAAGACTCGTCATGAGTCACAGGATGTTAGGAAGGATTTCTTCAGTCACAGAGTGGTCAAGATGGGAATAGTCTGGAAAGAGAAGGTAGTGGAGGCAGTACCATTCCAAAGGTTTAAGAAGAGGTATGAATAAAGATCATGGTGAGCAGGGAGTGAGTAGACTAGTGGCGAACGGTGAAGAGGCGGAGCCATGGATCTATGATCCGATTCCTGCAACCACAATTAGGTGAGTAGTAGTAAACACAACATACACAATATAATATATTATATATTATAAATTTTATATAAATTTTTATTATTATAAAAAATATATTAATTATATGTATTATTATATATATTATTTTAATATATAATATAATGTATTATTTATATATAATAATAATATTTATCTTTTTTATATTTTATATTATATATTTTATATATTATTTATATATATATATTTTTATATTTTTATATATATTACTGAAACAACGAAACGACGTGGTTTTGATTAAGAAAACAACCTGTGACCTGCCAAGGACTCGAAAAACCCATGCTGCTATTGACCAGCCTCGTGGTGGGGCGAAAACACATTGACGGTCTAACGCCACTGGGACCACGCAATCTGACAAGAACCAAGCACCCAGGTCACGCTAGGTACTTTCCGTCATCGAGGACATCGGTGTTGGGGGGTGCCTCTGAGCCTAATTTCATTGTACTCTCAGTTTGGTTGTAACTAGTCCAACGAGCTGTTTTTTATATTATTTAATCCACGCAACGAGCGGTATTGATCATTAACAACACTTGACTAGCCAAGGACTCGAACCCCAATGCTGACTTTGGCTCTGCTCCATGTTTGAGCGTCATGTGTTTTCTCTCACCTGAGGCGGAGCCATAGGTCCATAAGGCGGCATGGGTGTGAGTCCTTGGTAGTCGCTGTGTTGTTTTGACCAATACCGCTCGTTTGTTGAGTCCATATTAATAATATATATATAACATATAATATCTTATATATATATATATTTAATATATTATATATATCTATATTATTTATATATATATAATATATATATATATAATTATATACAGAGGAGAGAGAGAGAGGAAAGAGAATAAGGGAGAGAGAGAGAGAGAGAGAGAGAGACTGATTAGAGCAGAGACGAGCCGGAGAGAGAGAGTGTGGAGAGAGAGAGGAGAGAGAGAAGAGATGAGAGAAGGGAGAGAGATAGAGGAGAGAGGAGAGATACACGGATATATAAGACTTATAGAGATTACAAACAATCGTACATAGGTACAAAGGTGTCAAGAGGATGGTAAGACGAGGAAAGAGAAGAGGGAAATAAGGAATAGAAGACGGTGCAGGGGCCAAGAGGAGAATTGAGGACACGAATTAAAAACAATGAAAAAGAGTTATAGGAGAAAGAAAAGTGAAGTAGAAATACGAGGAAAATAAGAAGACGGCGACTTGGATAGCAACAAAAACAACAAACGGCAGAAATGTTGTTCCTCCTCAACACGCCGGCTAGAGGAGGAGGAGAGGAGGAGGAGAGGGGAGGAGGAGGAGGATGGAGGAGAAGGTGGAGGAGGAGGAGGAGGAGGAGGCGGAGGAGAGGAGGAGCAGGAGAAGGTGGAGGAGGAGGAAGAGGAAAGGAGCAGGAGGAGGAAAAGGAAGCAGGAGAAGCAGGAGGAGGAGAGGAGGAGGAGGAGGAGGAGGAGGGAGGAGGGAGGAACAGGAGGGGAGGAGGAGGAGGAAACAGGAGGAGGAGGAGGAGGAGGAGGAACGGAGGAGGAGGAGCTGGGAGGAGGAAAGAAGCAGAAGGAGGAGGAGGGCAGGTGGATGGGAGGAGGGGGGAGGAGGAGGAGGAGCAGGAGAAGGAGGAGGAGGAAGAGGAGGAAAACAGGAGGAGGATGAGGAAGAGGAACAGGAGGAGGAGGAGGAGGAGGAGAGGAGGAGGAGGAGGAGCAGGAGAAGCAGAAGAGGAGGAGGAGGGAGGAGGAAGAGGAGTGAAGGAGGAGGAGGAGGAGGAGGAGGAGGAACAGGAGGAGGAGGAGAGGAGGGAGCAGAGAGGAGGAGGAGGAGCGAGGAGGGAGGAGGAAGGAGAAGGAGGAGGAGGGAGAGGAAATGAAGAGGAGGAGGAGGAGCAGGAAGAGGAGGAGAGCAAGGAGGACAGGAGTAGGAGGAAAGAGGGGAGCAGGAGAGGAGGAGGAACAGAAGGAGGAGCAGGGAGGAGGAGGACGAGGAGAAGGAGGAGGAGGAGGAGGAGGAGGAGGAGGAGAGGAGGAGGAGGAGGAGGAGGATAGAGGAGGAGGAGGAGGAGGAACAGGAGGAGGAAAGGAAGGAGGAGGAGCAGGGGAGGAGGAGCGAGGAGGAGAAGAGGAGGAGGAGGAGGAGGAGGAGGAACAGGAGGAGGAGGCATGGAGCAGAAGGAGGAGGAGGAGGAACAGGAGCAGGAGGAGGAGGAGGAGGAACAGGAGGGAGGAGGAGGAGCAGGGAGGAGGAGGAGGCGGAGGAGGACGAGCAGGAGAAGGAGGAGCAGGAGGAGCAGGAGGAGGAGAAGGAGGAGGAGAGAAGGAAGAGGAGGAGAAAAGGAAGAGTAAAGATGCAGGTGGAGGAGCAGGAGGAGGAGCAGGAGGAGGAGCAGGAGGAGAAGCAGAGGAGGAGCAGGAGGAGGAGCAGGAGGAGGAGGAGGAGGAGGAGCAGGGGGGGGGGAGGAGGAGAAGGAAAAAGCAGGGAGGAGGAGGAGAGGAGGTGGAGGAGGAGGAGGAGGAGGAGCAGGATGAGGAGGAGAAGAAGGAGGAAGGAGGAGGAGCAGGAGGAGGAGGAGGAAGGAGGAGGAGGAGGAGGAGGGGAGGGGAGGAGGAGGTGGAGGAGGAGGAGGAGGAGGGGAGGAGAGGAGGAGGAGCAGCAGGACGTGAACGAAGAGGAGCAGGAGGAGGCCCAGCAGGATGAGGAGGAGGAGGAGGAGGAGGAGGAGTGAAGGAAAAGGGAGAAGAGGAGGTGGGCAGCAGGAGAAGTAGGAAGTGGAGGAGGAGCAGGAGAAGGAGGAGGAGGGAGCAGCAGGAGAAGTAGGAAGAGGAGGAGGAGCAGTGAGAAGAGGAGGAGGAGCAGGAGGAAGAGGAGCCCGTAGGAGCAGGAGGAGGAGGAAGGAGGAGGAGGAGGAGGAGGAGTAGGAGCAGGTTGGGAGGAGCAGGAGGAGGGGGAAGCAGGAGGAAGAGGAGGAGGAGGAGGAGTGAGGAGGAGGAGGAGGAGGGGAGGAAGAAGGGAAGAGGGAGGGGAGCAAGGTGGAGGAGCTGGAGGAGGAGCAGGAGGAGGAGGATGGAGGAGGAGGAGGAGGAAGCAGCAGCAGCAGCAGCAGCAGCAGCAGCACCAGCGGCAGCAGCTGCAGCCACCAGTGGCAGCAGCAGCACCAGCGGGCAGCAGCAAGCAGCAGCTGCAGCAGCTGCAGCAGCGCATCTGCTGCAGAGCAAGCAGAGCTGCAGCTACAGCGACAGCAGCAGCAGCAGTAGCAGCAGCACCAGCGACTGCAGCAGCAGCGTGCACCGCGGCAGCAGCACCTAGCGGCAGCAGGCAGCTAGCCAGCAGGCAGCAGCGGCGGCAGCAGCAGCAGCAACAAAGCAAGCACCAGCGGCGACAGCAAGCCAGCAGCAGCAGCACCAGCGACAGCAGTAGCAGCAGCAGCAGCAGGCGAGCGCTGCACCAGCTGGCAGAAGAACCAGCGGCAGTAGCAGCAGCAGCAGCAGCAGGAGCGGCGGCGGCGTCGGCGGCGGCGGCGGCGGCGGCGGCGGCGGCAGCAGCTGCAGCAGAGCGCAGACCCAGCAGCAAGCAGCACCAGCGGCAGCAGTACCAGCGGCAAGCAGCAGCAGCATACCGCAGCAGCGGCGGCAGCAGCAGCAGCAGCGCGGCGGCAGCAGCAGCAGCAGCGGCGCAGCAGCAGCAGCACCGCGGGCGGCAGCAGCCTAAGCACCAGGCAGCAGCAGCAGCCACCAATGGGCAGCAGCAGCACCTAGCGGCAGCAGGCAGGCAGCAGCAGCACCTGCGGCAGCAAAGCAGCAGCGCAGCAGCCAGCACCGAGCAACAGCGAAGCAGGCAGCACGCAGCACCAGCGGACAGCAGCACCAGTGGCAGCAAGCAGCAGCAAGCGGCAGCGGCGGTTGGCAGCAGCAGCAGACAGCAACAGCAGCACCAGCGGCAGCAGCATGCAGCTCACCAGCATAAGCAGTAGCAGCAGCACCAGCGGCAGCAGCACCAGCGGCAGTAGCGCAGCAGCAGCAGCAGCAGCTGCAGCAGCGCAGCGGCGGCGGCGGCACGGCGGCAGCAGCAGCAGCTACAGCAGCGGCGGCGGCCAGCAGCGCAGCAGGCAGCTGCAGCAGCAGCGGCAGCCAGCAGTGCAGCAGCCACAGCAAGTACCTGCGGCAAGCAGCAGCAGCAGCAGCAGCAGCGGCGGCGGCGGCAGCAGGTGCGCGGCGGCTGCCAGCAGCACCAGCCGGCAGCGAGCAGCAACAGCAGCAGCTTGAGCAGCAGCGGCAGCAGCGGCGGCGCGGCGGCACAGCAGCGGCAAGCAGCAGCCCCAGCGGGCAGCTGCAGCAGCAGGCAACAGCCCCAGCAGTTCAAGCAACAGCACCAGCGGCAGCGAGCAGCTGCAGCAGCTCGGCGCAGTCGGCAGCATACAGCACCTTGCGGCAGCAGCAGCAGCAGCCCCAGCAGTGGACAGCAACAGCACCGCGGCAGCAGCAGCGCAGCAGCAGCGGCAGCAGCTGTGCGGCGGCGGCCAGCGGCAGCGGCGGCGATGTCTGCGGCAGCATATGCAGCTTACAGCGTGTACTCTTATTACGCCGCCGCCACCACATCAACATAACCAATAACTTGTTCATTGATAGCCAGCGCTGAAAGGTAATCAAGTTACGTTAATCACGTTCTCTACTCGAAGGCAAGAGAGGATGTACCTGATAAGTATACTATATATATAATAGCTACCTTGACCTCTGTCTCCTGATTACCCTCCTGACTATCCAACCCTAAATCCAACAAACCCAACACCACACAAATACATTCCGAGAAAACCATACAACGTGAGTGAGTTTCAAAGAAGTGTATAACAACACACAAATAGGGAAACAGCAGACTCTACTTTCTCACATAATAAGAAGTGTCTCGGTTGATACATGTCTATGGAGAAAGCAAAAACGAGGTCACAGTAGAGTTATATGACTACTGTACGACATTAATGACTAGGCTGTATCTCTAGCAGTAGTACTTTTGGTGTGGCGATGCCACTGATGAAATTTTATGTGGATAGAAATGAAGGGCTGTATTAAGCAGCATTTTTATCCAAGGCGCGGTCCATACCACCTACCATGTTGAGAATTATTCTGAACAAAACCATGCAGGAAATGGCAAATCTACTTCACATGATTGTTATGAGACATCTTGTAAAATATGGAACTGTAGCCACTTATGTTCACTGCCAAGATGAATTGATCTAATATTTGACTGAGATTGATTGGGAATTTATACTGTATATTTTCCAATAATACTGTGTAGTATTTTGAATAAGTGAAATCGACAGGGATGCTCGGTCGCCTGGTGTGACCGTGCAGGGATAGAGGGAGCGCCATTTTTTTTGAATGTGTGAACAAACATGTTAATGTATTTTGCTTAATTTTCGTCGCTATAGGGGGTTATAATTGCGGCTTAAAACCCTCTCTGATAGAAGACCGAAATTGTTGGATGTGCAGTCTGCAGATATTTGAGCATTAAGCAGAGGTCCAGGATGCTCCAGGAACCTCAAGATAAGCTATCGTAAATTATGTTTGTAATTCTGGCCAGTATTATTACCACAACAGACCCCGTGGAGGTCTTCAAGAGCTGGCACTGGGACTAAGCACTAAGTCGGTTCCGGACTCAAGCCGGGCGGTGGCTCGTACCGTTGGTTTTTTTGTGCGTGCAGCCAGCAGTGCAAACCTGCCTGGTGATCAGCTCTGATGTCCACCAGGAGGCCTGGGTCCCGACCGGCACGAGGGGCCGTTGCCCCGGAACTCGCTCCAGGTAAACTCCAGGTAAATTTAAGTAGAGGGGGAGTTCGTGTACAGGACCACAGTAAGCTCCAGACTAATTGGTGAGTGTTATGGTTATAATATTCTCACTTCTGTTACATAATGTTTATATGTTATACATTTATTTATTTTAATATACAGTCCACATGTTTATATTAAATTTTACCAAAATTCCTGGTGATGTATATTTCATTTGCAATTAATATAGGTCTAGAGCAACTTGTGGATATGACAGTAGTAGGTATCGAAGGGGGACATTTTTTGCGACCTAGGTGTCTCAAAATTCCTACTTGTCTATGTAACTTTGATAAATAATTTAAATTTTCCTTTGTTAACCATTTACTGGTTGTATCTTATGAGTTACATCCGGTAAATTTAATTTTCCACAATTATAGCAAATTAATGACCAATGTCATAAGATATGTACTTGATTTTTCTTGAGACTGTACTCTGTAGATATATTATGCAAAGGAATTATAATATATGAAATGACATTTGTAAAGCTGCAACATGGTGAGGAACGTCCAGAGTGTGGCTACCATGTTCTGCTTAGTGGTATCTGATACAGATGTAACATGCCAAGTGGTGTCTGATACAGATGTAACATGCCAAGTGGTATCTGATACAGATGTAACATGCCAAGTGGTATCTGAAACAGAGGGAACCCGCCAAGTGGTGTCTGATACAGATGTAACCTGCCAAGTGGTGTCTGATACAGATGTAACATGCCAAGTGGTGTCTGATACAGATGTAAAATGCCAAGTGGTGTCTGATACAGATGTAACATGCCAAGTGGTGTCTGATACAGATGTAACATGCCAAGTGGTGTCTGATACAGATGTAACATGCCAAGTGGTGTCTGATTTCAGATGTAACATGCCAAGTGGGGTCTGGATACAGATGTAACAAAGCCAAGTGGTGTCGATACAGATGTAACATTTCCAAGTGGTATCTGATTTCAGATGTAACCATGCCAAGTGGTGTCTGATACAGATGTAACATGCCAAGTGGTGTCTGATACAGATGTAACATGCCAAGTGGTGTCTGATACAGATGTAACATGCCAAGTGGTGTCTGATACAGATGTAACATGCCAAGGTATCTGATTCAGATGAACATGCCAAGTGGTATCTGATACAGATGTAACATGCCAAATGGTGTCTTGATACGATGTAACATGCCAATGGTGTCTGATACAGATGTAACATGCCAGTGGTTTTCTGATACAGATATAAAAATCCAAGTGGTGTCTGTACAAGATGTAACATCCCAATGGTGTCTGATACAGAAGTAACATGCCCAATGGTGTCTAATAAAGATGTAAATTGCCAAGTGGTGTCTGATTTCAGATGTAACATGCCAAGTGGTATCTGAACGATGTAACATGCCAAGTGGTGTCTGATACATATAAACATGCCAAGTGGTGTCTGATACAGATGTAACATGCCCAAATGGTGTCTAATAAAGATGTAAATCCAATGGTGTCTGATACAGATGTAACATGCCAAGTGGTATCTGATACAGATATAACATGCCAAGTGGTATCTGATACAGATGTAACATGCCAAGTGGTGTCTGATACAGATATAACATGCCAAGTGGTGTCTGATACGGGTGTAACTGCCAAGTGGGTCTGATAAAAGATGTAACAGCCAAGTGGGGTCTGATACAGATGTAACATGCCAAGTGGTGTCTGATAAAGATGTAAATGCCAAGTGGTGTCTAATAAAGATGTAAATGCCAAGTGGTGTCTGATACAGATGTAACATGCCAAGTGGTATCTGATACAGATGTAACATGCCAAGTGGTGTCTGATACAGATATAACATGCCAAGTGGTGTCTGATACAGATGTAACATGCCAAGTGGTGTCTAATAAAGATGTAAATGCCAAGTGGTGTCTGATACAGATGTAACATGCCAAGTGGTATCTGATACAGATTTTAAAAATGCCAAGTGGTATCTGATACAGATGTAACATGCCAAGTGGTGTCTGATACAGATGTAACATGCCAAGTGGTGTCTGATACAGATGTAACATGCCAAGTGGTGTCTGATAAAGATGTAAATGCCAAGTGGTGTCTAATAAAGATGTAACATGCCAAGTGGTGTCTGATACAGATGTTAACATCCAAGAGTGGGTCTGATACAGATATAACATGCCAAGTTTGGGGTCTGATGCAGATGTAACATGCCAAGTGGGGTCTGATACAGATATAACATGCCAAGTGGTGTCTGGGTACAGATATAACATGCCAAGTGGGGCTGATAAAAGATGTAACATGCCAAGTGGTGTCTGATACAGATGAACATGCCAAGTGGTGTCTGATACAGATAAACATGCCCAAGTGGTGTCTGATACAGAGTAACATGCCAAGTGGTATCTGATACAGATGTAACATGCCAAGTGGTGTCTAATAAAGATGTAAATGCCAAGTGGTGTCTGATACAGATGTAACATGCCAAGTGGTGTCTGATAGATATAACATGCCTAGTGATGTCTGATAGATATAACATGCCTAGTGATGTCTGATAGATAAACATGCCTAGTGATGTCTGATAGATTAACATGCCTAGTGATGTCGATAGATATAACATGCCTAGTGATGTTCTGATAGATATAACATGCCTAGTGATGTCTGATAGATATAACATGCCTAGTGATGTCTGATAGATATAACATGCCTAGTGATGTCTGATAGATATAACATGCCTAGTGGTGTCTGATAAAATATCCACTGTAAACCACTGTAATCTATTTATTTTGTTTTTTTTACGCTAAAACTGACACACGCGCAAAGTGAAAAGTAAAAAACTAGGCGGCTCAGGCGGCGCAGCAAAATCACTCTCTTCCCCCATTGCCCCCCCCCCAAAAAAAAAAAAAAATAAGTGGTCGGAAATGGAATATCTTGGTGAGAAAGTGGTGGAGGCAGGCTCCATATAATGTTTTAAGAACAGGTACGATAGGGCCCCACAAGGCTAAGGAGTGAATCTGAAGAGTGGCAAATTAAGAGGCAGGGCCAGGATCTGAGGCCCAACCTCATCAACCAAAAGTGAGTACACACACCCCACACGCCCCACACACGCACACACACACACACACACACACACACACACACACCAAAACACAAAACAAACACACACACACAAACAAAACACAAACACCACACACCCCACACACAAACACACACACAACCACACACACAACACACACAAAAACACACACACAAACACACACACAAAAACACACACACACACACACAAACAACACCACACCAAACACACACCCACACACACAACAAAAACACCCCACAACCACACACACACAAACCACACACACAAAAACACACACACACAAACACACACAAAACACACACACACAAACACACACACACAAACCCCCCCAAACACACCCACACAACACACACACACAAACCCACCACACACACACAACACACACCCCACACACACACACAAACACACACCACACACACACACAAACACAAAACACACACAAACACACACACACACAAACACACAAAAAAACACACACCAAAACACACACAACACAACACAAACAAAAAACAACAAAACAAACGGGGGTGGCTGAGATGACATGCAACCACCTCGCGTAAGAACATTATACGACAAACAATGAATAAATTACACAGATCTTGGCTCAAACATCACATAAACATTTAACCTAGAAATGCCAGTAAATACGCGCAATCAAGAAAGGCAAATTGAACATGAAGATCTGAACACCAAAATAAATGTCACGACTTTACCAGAGACAACTGGCGTTCCAGTTCCTGCAAACATTACCACCCAAAAAGATGTGCGAGAAAATGTTTAAATGAAAGCGTTGGGTCGTCACAGACTGTCCCGTGTTCCTCGTGGAAGTTCCAGGAGAGTCAACCACACCAGTATCTGAGCCAACACACAAACAATTACAACCAAAGAGACCCAACATTTCTTACAGTTCAGGTTCCTCGTGGCATTCCTTGATGCGGGGTGATTACCTGTCCATCTAAGGAACTGACCTTCCTTCTTTTGGGCCTCCCGTTCCCTAAACGGTGTAAAATTCCTACGTCTTTAGCGCTTCCCCTATAATAATAATAATAATAATAATAATAATAATAATTAATAATATAATAATAATAATAATAATAGAAGCAGGAAAAGACTGAAAAAAACACTCAGACACAGGGGACATCACACCAATGATACAAACTCGGCGCACACTAAGATTATTAAATAATAATCTTAGTATGCGCCGAGTTTATAATACATATTTTCTATAATGTTACCCTTGCTGAGTCAAATGCAAGTCTGATTATAAAATATCGATACCTGGGTACGAACTAGTTAGAAGACACCGAAAAAAAAAAAACGGGTTTGAATGTTTGGTCAGTCAGAAGACTCCTAACCTCGCTTATCTGCATTCAGGTGCTTTATACAAGTGACGTAACCTAAGTTCCCGGTAAACTGCCCTCTTGCAGATGGTATTGAATCTACTGGTAATTCCTCTTATTTTAAAGAGAGTCGCCGGGTCACCCTCTGGAAAAGACCCGGCCGGGACACAAAACCGGCGAACCTACTACAAAGAGAGGGTTTTGAAAAGTCTTGGGCTCCTTGTATAAGACCGGGCATTCGGGCATTTACTACAGCCACGGTGCCCTGCCCCCAGTGGCTAAAGCTCTCGCTTCACACAACGAGGGTCTGGGTTCGATTCCCAGGGCGGATAGAAACATTGGGCGTGTTTCTTTACACCGGTTTGTCTATGTTCATCCATCAGTAAAATGGGTACCTGGGTATAAGTAGATTGGATGGGTCGCATCCTGGGACAAAACTGACCTAA
Organism: Cherax quadricarinatus; assembly: GCF_026875155.1. NCBI lineage: Eukaryota > Metazoa > Arthropoda > Malacostraca > Decapoda > Parastacidae > Cherax > Cherax quadricarinatus. The sequence goes on from NW_026466064.1 coordinate 32,792, forward strand.
TTTGCCCGAAATACTCTGCATAACAAGGACTTCCTATATAGTAGTATGTCATTGATGTCAGCAAAGACTGTATACCTTGTACATGTACTTGTACAAAGATATTATTATTACTATTTTTTAAAACTGGTCTGCATGATTTTTTATTGACTCTATGGAATATTTTTCGGTATATTTATGGAAAATAGTGATTCACTGTTTTTTTAAATTTTCATCTTATCACATCAGGTTGTCAAGTTATACGGAAACGTTACTTTTCTCTTTCTGTATAACATAAGTAAATGAGAAGGTGGTATATTACCAATTAAAACGCTAACCTAATATTGACTTAATTAAATGTTAAATCTAATATATTTTTCTTTATTTACAGATTATTAATATGTCTAGAGGCTGCATAAATTCACTATTTTGCTATGTCTGGGACAATTCACACACCTTCAGATTCCCGGAGCAACATTACTCCTTTATTGAAGCGCTGCTACTTTGCTTATTTTGGTTGCAAACTTGGACACCAGGACAAACCATATGCACCACACAAAGCTTGCAAGAGTTGCATCAGTAAGCTCCAAATGTGGTCAGTTGGAAAACTTAAATGTATGCACCTTGGAGTACCAATGGTATGGCGGAGGCAGATGAACCACCATGATGACTGCTACTTTTGTATGACTAAAGTAGCTGGATTCAACAAGAAGACTAAAGATCGCATAATATACCCAAATAGTTCCTTCAGCAATAAGGAGTGTTCCACACTCTGAAGATATTCCTGTACCTGTGCCACCTGAGACATGACAAATTTTCATCAGAGTCTGATATCAGTGACTAAGGGGATGGAAATAGACTGTGAACTACCAACAAATGACGATCACAAACCCTTTAATCAAGTTGAGCTCAATGACTTGGTGAGAGATCTTAACCTTTCAAAAAAAAGTGCACAGTTACTTGCTCTAGACTGAAGGAACACAGGCTTCTAGCTCCTGGAACAACATTCGCTTGGTACCGTCATCGTGAAGCGGAATTCACTGAGTTCTTTGACAAAAACTAATCTTTAGTTTTCTGTTCAAATATTTCTGACCTTATTTAACACATGGGGATGTCATACAAAGCGATGAATGGAGACTCTTTCATTGATTCTTCTAAAAGAAATTTAAAGGCTGTACTTCTCTACAATGGAAACACAGCTGCAAAACGTCCAAATGGCCATAGTGTCCG
>NW_026466065.1:0-13490 GCF_026875155.1 Cherax quadricarinatus
TTTTCTCCTGCTTGTTTTTGAGCCGCTAGAATTTAGGATAATACGTCAAACCGGTCCTGTAAGACGTATATATACGGCCGCGACAGTCAAAGGGTTAACCAACATGATGCATAGCTCAAGTGCATTCAGCAAATTTGGAAATTTTAAATGAGCTAAAAATGACTGGGTTGTGGTGTTTAATCAGTGGGAAAAGCATCAATAAAAAGGGGGGTTTTTGTCAACCCTAGACTTCATACGTACTTACTTCTAAAAGAAAATTTGAATCAAAACCAATAATGATTATGTAGCTGAGCAAATTTTTAAATATTACTGCACTTTTTGGATAAGAACAAACATTAAACCAAAGGGGGAGAACAGAGAACATGCTAAACACGCATCATTCAAACATTGCTACGGACAAAAATTATTACCAAACTGCTCTTTACTCTTGCCAAAACCCTAAACCTGTCACATAGTGACACAGACATCTGTTTACCCCATCCCCTTATATCTGACCCCGTTGCTTACACCCAACCCTTCCCCCCCCCCATCCCAAATGTGACCCCCTTTCCCACGGCAGTCACACCCCCAACCCTCTTCCCCCCCCACTCCTGCCCCAAACCCCCAACCCTTTCCCCCCCAACTCCTGCTCACCCCCGCCAACCCCCTTTCCCTCCAACCCTGCTCACACCCCCAAACCCCCTTCCCCTCCAACCCTGCTCACACCGCCAAACCCCTTCCCCTCCAACTCCTGCTAAACCCCCAACCCTTTCCCCCCAACTCCCTTTCCCCCGCCAACCCTCTTCCCCCCCAAAATCCCGCTCACACCGCCAAACCCTCTTTCCCCCCAATTTTCCCGCCACACCGCCAACCCCCCTTCCCCTCCAAATCCTGCTCACACCGCCAAAACCCCTTCCCCTCCAACTCCCGCTCACACCGCCCAACCCCCTTCCCCCCCAATCCCGCTCACCCGCCAACCCTCTTCCCCCCCCAATCCTGTCACACCGCCAAACCCCCTTCCCCCCCAACTCCGCCACACCGCCAACCCTCTTCCCCCCAATCCTGCTCACACCGCCAACCCCTTCCCCTCCAACTCTGCTCACACCCCCCAACCCTCTTCCCTCCAACTCCTGCTCACACCGCCAACCCTCTTTCCCCCCCAACTCCTGTCACACCGCCAAACCCTCTTCCCCTCCAACTCCTGCCACACCGCCCAAACCCCCTTTTCCCCCCCCAACCCGTCACACCGCCAAACCCCCTTCCCCCCCAACTCCCGCCACACCCAACCCTCTTCCCTCCAATCCGCTCACACCCCCAACCCTCTTCCCCCCCAAATCCTGCTCCACCCCCAAACCCCCCCCTTCCCTCCCAAATCCCGCTCACACCGCCAACCCCCCTTCCCCTCCCCAAACCCCGTCACCCCCGCCAACCCCCTTCCCCTCCAAACCCTGCTCACACCGCCAACCCTCTTCCCCCCCAACTCCGCTCCACCGCCAACCCCCTTCCCCCAACCCTGTCACAAACCCCCAACCCTCTTCCCCCCCAAACCCTGCTCACACCGCCAACCCTCTTCCCCCCCAATCCTGCTCACACGCCAAACCCCTTTTTCCCCCTCCAACTCCGCTCACACCGCCAACCCTTTCCCCCCCAACTCCTGCTCACACCGCCAAAACCCCTTCCCTCCAAATCCTGCTCACACCCAACCCCCCACTCCTGCTCAAAACCGCCAACCCTCCCCACTCCTGCTCACACCGCCAACCCTCCCCCCTCCTGCTCACACGCAAAACCCCCCCACTCCTGCTACACCCCCAACCCTCCCCCCCTGCTCAAACCCCCAAAACCCTCCCCACTCCTGCTCAACCGCCAACCCTCCCCATCCTGTCACACCCCCAACCCTCCCCCCTCTGCCACACCGCCAACCCTCCCCTCCTGTTTCCCCCCAATCCCCATTTCCTGCTACACCCCAATCCCCTTTCCACTGTTCAACACCAAACCTTTTTCCCCGTGGTTAACCAGTAACTTCCACCCCTGTGGTTTTCACCCGTCACTTCCACCCTGTGGTCACTACCAGTCAAAATTTCCCTCCCCTGTGGTCACCTACCAGCACTTCCATCCCCCGGGTCCCCTACCCGTCACTTCCATCCCCTGGGTCACACTACCTCATTCCCTCCCCCGTGGTCACACTACCAGTCAATTTCCCCCAAATTTCCCCCTGTGGTCACATACAGTCACTTCATCCCCCGTGGTCACACTACCAGTCACTTCCATCCCCCGTGGTCACACTACCAGTCACTTCCATCCCCTGTGGTCACACCGCTCCTATCATGTCACCACCATATCCTCCCCACCAAGTCCCTGATCCTCAACCCCTCCCCTACTTCGTTATTTCACATTAACCACATATAGCCACAGTAAAATTCAAGCAGTGATCAGTGAGTTTCAATCATACATCCTGACACCTGTCACTGTAGCTTATCACAGAACGAGTCATAAGCACATGTGACTCACTCTGTGATTTGTCTGCAAACAAATTATTAAGATTTCCTGAGACACTTGAAGCTTGTTTACTCACTGTTAAGTAAACAGTGATATTTCACAAGTATATATTATATATACAGTGGAACCTCTACTTGAGAGTTTAATCCATTCCATGACCTTGCTCACAACTGGATTTGCTCGTCTGCAGAGTCGATTTTCCTCCTTTAAATTAATTGAAATGCAATTAATCCGTTCCGGTGGAATTCTGTACTTCAATAATTTCGCTAATATCAACTCTATGGCTTATTTATCTATCTCAATTCATCTAATATGATATAATAAACAATATAAATAACGTAGAAACCTGATATATACTCTAAAATGAATAAAATATGTCATTCATGTGGTGGTATGGGCGGTGTGTCGGCGGGTGGACTTGAGTTTGTCTGCAGACCGGGCAAAATACTTCATGAATAATTTCGCTAATATCATCTACACGGCTTATTTATCTATCACAGTTCATCTAATATGACAAACAATATAAATAACATAGAAACATGATACTCTAGAATGAATAAAACAGGTGGAGGCGGCCACAACCGCTCCCTCTTTGCTGTGGTAAACACTGCCATCTAGTGACGGCCTTTTGAAGCCATCTATTTTTATAATTATATGTAGTACATTGTTATTATATATGTATTACAGGCCTTACGAACGCTTCGCATTACGTTAAATCCGCCATACGAAGCATTTGAATGCAAAAATTTTGCCTCGCCTCACAATAAAAAACTCTCCTTACGTGATTCGTCTGGGATGCACCCCATGTGCAGCCTCAGCGCCAGTGTTTACAAGCCAGCCAGTGCGGTCGAATCTACGCATACATTCAGTATATTTCACATTATCCCAGTGTTTTTAGTGCTTGTAACTGCAAAGTAAGTCACCATGGACCCCAAGAAAGTTTCTAGTGCCATCCCTGTGGTAAAAAGGGGTGAGAATTAGTATGGAATTGAAAAAAGAAAATTAAGGAAATGTGTGCAAAGTGGGTTGAATTGCAAACCTTTATGGATGAAAATCACCCTGACACAGCTACTGCAAGCCGTGTTGGCAACCCGTACAATGACAATGTTATGGCCCATTTTAGTTAAGTATTAAAGGAACGGGAGGTACAGAGCTCTAGGACAGATCTGTTGTGCGACAGAGGTCCAGTGACTCTCAAGCTGGTCCTAGTGGCATTAAAAGAAGAATGGAAGTAACCCCAGAAAAAGACTTGCTACCTCAAGTCCTAATCGAAAGAGATTCCCCTTCTGACAATAACTTCCACACACTCCCCTCCTCCTCCCATCCCATCAATCATCACCAGATCTTCAATAAAGGTAAGTGTCATGTACTCTATTCTTAGTAGAGTAGTAACTGTGCATGTCTACTTCAGTTTGTGTGTATTAAAATTATATTTCATGGGTAAAAAAAAAATTTTCTTCATACTTTGGGGTGTCAGGAACGGATTAATTTGATTTCCATTATTTCTTATGGGAAAGATTAATTCGGCTAACGATAATTTCGGCTTTACGATGAGCTCTCTGGAACTGATTAATATGTAAAGCGTCCACTGTATTAAATTATACATATTATATTATTATTATTGTTTTATATTATACTATTATTATTATATGTATTATTATTATTACATAAATACATTTGTAATTTTTATTCACAAAAAATATAAGATTTATGTTATTCCTTACTGCAATAATTGTATAAATAATGTCAACCCATTCACGACTGCACATAGGAATGGACAGTGACGTCATTTTGTTTGCTCTGAAACAGCCAAGCAATGGACCATTTCTCCTAGGTTGAGCTCTATTTCAAGGTACTTTTCATCATGAAAGCAATCAAAATCATATCTATTTCTTTTAATTTTATCTTCCATTCTATCAATCAAGACTAAAAAAAAACGAGAACACAACCATAAAAAACCCTTTGAAATTACCGCTAAGGGGTGGCAAATTGCTGAGAAGTGAACTCCATTATTTATGCTTAGATTTCTTTCATTTTTGGTGTACGTTAAGAGGCACCTTTCCATCATACATTGCCCCCAAGTTTCAATAAGATAGTCCAACAAACAAATGAGATTACAATTCCCAAGATCAAGAGAAGAGCCCCTCACCAGTGTCAAGGAACCTGCCTTGAGGTCTATTCGCTCGTGAAAATTTTTTCTTGCGTATGGAAGCAAACAATCGACCCATCGACTGCTCGTATTTGGAAAAACTTGCACGTGGACACGCTCGCAAGTAGAGGTTCCACTGTACAGTGGAGCTCCACCTTACGATCAGCTTCCAATGCGACCAATTATGTAAGAGTATTTACATAAGTGCTTTTGTACGTGTATTTTTTAGGGGTCTGAAACGAACTAATCTAATTCACAATATTCCTTATGGGAACAAATTCGTTCGGAAACGGCACCTGAACATACTTCTGGAATGAAATTATATTGTAAGGCAGGGGTCCACTGTATTTAGATACGTGTGTATGTTGATGTATATATTTATGTGCTTCCTGCACACCTCGTGCCACACCCTAGTAAAATAATGTCTGACGTCTTTATCCCCTTACTAGTCTCCCAATAATTGATGATAAGATCTCATTACATTATGAATGAAATTCAGTCTGACGTAATATGATGGGAAAATTAACTAACAGAGTAACTACTGTCCCAATATTATATAATATGCTAAACTCACTGCGGGTGTTCCCTTGTTGTAACTATCTTAATATAAGAGTGTAGCAGGACACTACTGGCATGTCCACAACCTATCTTTAGTGTAGAAGCACATTTCAGAGTTTTCACAACGAACTGTCAAAGAAAGATTGTTGTCACCTAATTCCTGCAGCTGTGCCTATTTTGCCCATCAATACACCATCAGGTGTGATAATGTTATGAAGCCAAAACTTATTGATATACCAATATAAGTGTAATGTCATTATTATTTAGTACAGCTTTAACAGCCTACGGACATGTAACTACAAGCTGTTAGTCTCCCTATCTTCATTCCTAGCTTTAAACAGCCTACAGTCTGAATGTAACAAGCTGTGTGTGAGGATAAATACAGTTATACAAACTGAAAAAAAGGGGGGATTCAGGTTAAGATTGTGTTGATTCACCTCTCACACAGGCCTTCAGGAGTATGCTGTCTCAAAACACAAGTGTAAAAAAAAAAAATGTTTGAAATGACCTATGTAGATGCCAATGACATAAAATGTAAAGTGTGGAGAGAGATCAGTGTCACGCACCAGAATATTTATGTTTTATAATGTCCATCAAACCATTTAGAGACGTCCAAACAAACCCTACAGGAAATGTTATGTCACTTCATTGTTAATGGTAAGATATCCGAAAACTTGAGTGTATCCACACTTTGCACCAGCTGGGATCCTCTGCTGAAGGATCCCAGAAGGTCAAAATACAGATAATCTCCTGAGTCTCTGCATGAGGGTTATTATTGAGCATATCAGAGGAGATTCTAACCTATTAAGCAACTAATGGTTAGTGGTAGTAATAAAAATTAAGTATTCATATATTAGACAGAGTAGATTAGCTATACGATTGAGACTGTAATACATGAAATAACTAAACAACTTAATGAAGGAGTAACTGTGGCTTGTGGGTTCTGACGTACACATGTGACCACTATAATCATATCTGTACTACCCACTCACACGATACACACTTGGAGCATTATAAGCAGCAGTTATGTAGGCACAAAGCGAGCGCTTTGTAATGTGACAGTCCATCCTCTTAAGCGTGTTAGCATATTATTGTGATTAGTCAGATGTGTGACTGACACCACAATGTAACTATCGTACCGTCCGTTCAGTGACTACCCATTAATTGACATTATGGGAGGTTATAATTGCTTGATTTTTTTAATACACAATTCTAAACCTAACTAAACCTAACCTAAATAATGTAAATTAAAAAAAGAGAGAGAGAGAAAACGGTATACAAGAAATCAACTAAGAATTGAAACAGGATGATTATCAACACACATTACAAATAAAGTTGAATAATAATAACAATAATAATAATAAATAATAATCTATTTCTACAAGTACATGTACAAGGTCCTAGCTGACATCAATGACATGCTACTATATAGAAAGCCGCTTGTTATGCAGAGCATTTTGGGCAAATTAGGTTAATTTTGTCAGAGGATGCGACCCACGCTAGTCGACTAACACCCAGGTACTTACTTTACTGATATGTGAACACTGACAGTAGGTGCCTTAGGGAAACACATCATAATGTTTCCACCCGTACCGAGGATCTATCCTGGACCTCAGTGTGTGAGCAGAGAGAGTATTAATATTTCAGGAATCTTGTGGAAATTTATTTGGTCCCTAAAGTTCTACAGGACAGATTCGGCATGGCCGTAATGGAACGGCTGAGCTGGGTGGCCCTTAAACTCACCCAAAACAAAACGTTCTCCCAAACAAACACATTTCTCTCCCGGGGGGGGGGGGGGGGTGGCGTGGATGGTAGGCACTTATTTATTTATAGATTTACCCTTCAGGGAAGGAGTAGGTAGTTTTACTGTTAGTATATTAATATTAGATTTACTAAGGCAACTGTAGATAATAATAATGTAGACCTAAGACCTTAACATAGGTAGTAATAAGCCGATAATGTAGGCAAACACTAGGATAAGTTAGCTAGGGAGAACTGGCAGCCCTAGTTTGAACGAAGAGACGAGGGTCTGGAAGAGAGATCAGCTCGTTCTTCTTAAGACAGACACCAACTGGACAAGACGTGCCGTGATCAGCAGACAGCGCCCCCACGTGTCTTCACATTTGAGACCTAGGGAAATCTGGTAGAGGCACCTTGATGTACCGTAGATGACCTCCGTCAGGCCCATACAGTAAGACAAGACCTCCACTTTATCTCGTAGATTTCTGGCCAGTGTCTGGGAAGAATTGTGAATGAGTTTGATCTGTGGGCCTGTGTTGCAGCTGGCAATGCATGCCCAGTAAGTACCAGTGTCTCTTGGCAGTCTGGAAGCTAGTGTCCGTGTCTGCATAGTTATACTAGGGGATACATACCCTCTTGGATATAGGGATTTCTGAGGTGCAGGCAGGTCACTAATAACTATTGAATATTGCAGGAATTAAGACTCCCGGTTGCACGTGGTTTCTGAGGGGAAGTCCAAAGGGGCTAAGGCTAAGCTTAGGGAAGTTGAAGATCAGGATATATGCTGCAACACCAAGTTAGTCCTTATACGTGCATGCAGGCGAGTTTCTTGCAACATCAATCATTTGTGAAAAATCTGTCCTATAAGCCACTTGTGAGGCTGAGGTACCCACCTCAGAGCTCGGTGTCAACAGAGTTTGCCAGGGTAGGCGACTCACTTGGAGGCAGTCCACACAAATTTTCACAAAAAGTGGTCTTTCGAAACCGTGATGTGGAATAGCTAGGTTAAGCTATCATAGCAACGCCACAGTTTAGGAACCAGTTTAACAAGTTTAGGTTAAGTTAGCACACCTAGGCCCAGAGTTACACAGAGGCTAGGCCAAGCTGACTATACACAGAAGTTATTTGCAGTAATTTACAGGCAGGCCAGGTAGGCTAGAGAAGCTTGTGAATTTAAATTATTTACAGTGATTACAAGTAATCCGAGTAGGAGACTTGTGTGTTGATTATTTACAGTGGATTTGCAAGGTAGCCACAGTTAGGCTAGGCTTGTGCAATATTTACAACAGTTATAGTAGCTAGGACAGATTTAACCTAGTTATTATTTACAGGGATTTCTAAAGCTAGGTTAAATTAAGCTTAGCACACTAGTTAGGTTAGGATTTACCTTATCCAACCATCCACGCTAGACTGAGTAAGCTAGGTCAAGCTGTTTACACACATTATTTATTTACTGTTTCACAAGTTGATTTGTTGAATTTATTTGTGTTAACCAAGTGATTTTAATTTGTATACTGCACTTTTATTGTGTGATTTTCATTGTCTTTGATTCATTTTAATGTGGGATTTGTGAATTGTACCTGAGACTAGGTTAAGTCCTGTAATTATTTGCTGGCATTGTACAGGAAATTGCTAGGTTAAGCTTTCACATCGATACACATTTTGATTGGGATTTGAGAGCTAACAGTGTACATTTTAAGTCAGAGTAGAGTCAATATAACAAAGGGAATTGTTAAGCTTGTTGAGAAGCCTTGAGACTCGTTCATTCTTGCCTAATACCGTTCGTGCTCTGGGGTGGGCTAATTGAAGTACAAATTATACTGTGATCTTAACTAGACCGCAACTATGGTAGGTGAAGATAGTACCAGCTGTCCCAGCTCTAAGTCAATTAAAGCGGTCTATGGGAGCCTATAAGGGACGCCTGAGCAAAGCATGTGAGGAGTGTCGTACGGTCAGGCAAGATCAGGACATAGACTGAGAGGAACTAGAGAGTTGCCTGAAACCTTTGGAGCAAAGACTGGAGGCCTTTGAGAGATCATTTATCCTTTATGAGACAGAGGCCTATACTACAGGTGAGTCTGAATATACAGTCCGAAGTAGCACGGACGGACTATGACGAACGAAAGGGCAGAGTGTAAAGCAGAGACGAGACTCTGCAGGCAGTTAATAAAGACTTTGAAGGCCGGTACAGCAGGGGGAGCAAATGTTTCAAGGAACATGAACAACAGCACGCCTGTTAATGTGTTGCCCAGATTGCCCCAGTTGAATTTACCAACGTTCGACAGAACCTTAACAGAGTACACTGCTTCTGGGATCAGTTTAAAGCCCAGATAGACGACAGAGACTATTTGTCAGATGCCGTCAAATTACAATATTTACGTTCACAGCTCAAGGGTAAAGCCTTGGACTTGGTCCGGCATTACCAAACCACCGACACCAATTACCAACATGCCAAAGACCAATTAAAGGACACGTTTGGCAACACTGAGGAGATAAAAATAGCTATACTTTATCAGTTGTTTGGATCTAGAGGCTTGTCGCCATGACCGTCAGAGCCTAGAGAAGTTCCGAATCGAAGTTATGAGTTTGACGAATAGTCTTAAAGATTTACATGATTGGGGTAAGTCGGAATGGTTCATCAGTCAGGTGATTCAGAGGAAACTGGCTGGCACTACAGTGCATGAGTTACACTTAAAATATCAGACGAATAGGTTCACGATACAACAAATCGTTGAGGGGTTGGGAGATCTCGTTTCTCATTTGAGTATAGGTGTGAGAGAAGAGTCACCACCATCACCACAAAAACCCAGACAGTCACTCAAAGATCTCGAGAGATCAGTCTAAAGCTCGTACGACTAACGTTGGAGTGTTATGGTAAAGAGGTGTGTAAGGAAAGAACCTCTAAGCAGAACCTCAGAGGCACTCATGCCAGAATATCGTGTTCTGCGAAGGCAAACATGCTAGCACGAGTTGCTCGGAGTATATAACACTGAGCAGTAGGCAACAGAGACTAAGGGAGTTGAAATTCTGCTTCAAGTGTTGTGGGGAACACTTTGCGAGACACTGTGGCACCCAGCTCAGTGAGTGTCGAGTCTGTTGCAAAGGTAAGCACCATACTGCACTATGTCCCAATAATTTAAGGGAACCCCAAGCTAGTAGGGTTATCTCTCAGGTAGAGATAGAAAGTGAGTCGAGCCTGAAATGGTAGCCACCTTGATTAGTGGGAGTGAAGTCTCTAATCCGAGTGAGAATCACGGAGGTGCTGCCGTACCTACAGTCATGGCAAAGGTTAGTGAGTGGGCACAGGTCCAAAACAACCCGATTATTCTTTGACCCAGGAGCACAAGTATCCTTGATAACAAAGAAGTTGGTGGCTAAATTAAAGTTGAAGGCCACAAAGAAAGTTAGTATGATGTTGGGAGGGGCTATAAGTCAGGCCTCACCCAAATCTTATGATGTGGTGGGTGTCACAGTCAAATTAGGTGGACATCGCAGAGAACATTACAGCCTTGGTGGGTAGAGACATTACCCAGGGCAATTACACAGCGAGAGGTCTTGCTGCAGCAGCTAAGCGATTGAAAGACCTTGACGTGAAGCTGGCAGACCAGGGAATTACCACTGACACAGTCAGAAATGTAGGTATCCTGGTGGGAGCCAATCTATATAGATGACTTCCTGTCTACACGACGGACGTTTAGGGAAGGAATTGGTTTATAGAGATCCCCAGTAGGATACATCATAGGCGCAGGATTCCACCTGAATTCCCTGCCACGTCAGATAGAGGAGAAGCTGTCCCCATGATAGCTGGGGGAGTAGTGATAATGAATACCAGTATACACGATGAACCGCCAGGGAAGCTGAACCAGGTAGGGAGTGACGAACACTCGGCCACCTTGGGAAAACACTTTTACAGGGTACATAAAGAGGGAGATAGATTGCCATTAAATCTAGGGAACCTCGTAACAGTGGGAGGAAAGGCTACCAAGGCATGTGGGCCACTGGGTGGGAAAGTACGGAGCCACTCAGTCAAGGCTAGACATATGAGAGACGTTAAAGTTAAAGGAAAGGGTGCTAAGACCACCGGAACCAACAAGTTTACACCCCCAGAGGTCCACGCAGGGGAAACTGGATGGTTGAAGTTAGACCGGAGTCTGCTCGACGAGAGTGGCTGGACGGCACTCGTGTCCAGGGTCCGCCGTGGGGGCTCGCGGAAGGTGAACTTGATTTAGACTTAGCGCCTACCTTCGCCGGCGGGAGGATGTGGAAATTTATTTGGTCCCTAAAGTTCCACAGGACAGATCCGGCATGGCCGTAATGGAACGGCTGAGCTGGGTGGCCCTTAAACTCACCCAAACAAAAAGCGTTCTCCCCAAACAAACACATTTTTCTCCCCGGGGGGGGGGGGGTGTGGATGGTAGGCATTTATTTATTTATAGATTTACCCTTCAGGGAAGGAGTAGGTAGTTTTACTGTTAGTATATTAATATTAGATTTACTAAGGCAACTGTAGATAATAATAATGTAGACCTAAGACCTTAACATAGGTAGTAATAGGCTGATAATGTAAGCAAACACTAGGATAAGTTAGCTAGGGAGAACTGGCAGCCCTAGTTTGAATGAAGAGACGAGGGTCTGGAAGAGAGACCAGCTCGTTCTTCTTAAGACAGACACCAACTGGACAAGACGTGCCGTGATCAGCAGACGGCGCCCCCCATGTGTCTTCACATTTGAGACCTAGGGAAATCTGGTAGAGGCACCTCGATGTACCGTAGATGACCTCCGTCAGGCCCATACAGTAGACAAGACCTCCACTTTATCTCTTAGATTTCTGCCAGTGTCGGGGAGAACTGTGAGTGAGTTTGATCTGTGGGCCTGTGTTGCAGCTGGCAGTGCATGCCCATAAGTCCCAAGTGTCTCTTGGCAGCCCTGGAAGCTAGTTCTGTGTCTGCATAGTTAAACTAGGGGATACATACCCTCTTGATACGGGGGGATTTCTGAGTTGCAGGCAGGTCACTAATTACGATTTAATATTGGCGGGAATTAAGGCTCCCGGTTGCACGAGGTTTCTGAGGGGAAGTCCAAAGGGGCTAAGGCTAAGCTTAGGGAAGTTAAAGATCAGGATATATGCTGCAACAGCAATTAGTCCTTTATACGTGCATGCAGGCGAGTTTCTTGCAACATCAATCATTTGTAAAAATCTGTTCTATAAGCCACTTGTGAGGCTGAGGTACCCCCCTCAGAGCTCGGTGTCAACAGAGTTTGCCAGGGTAGGGCGCCACTTGGGAGGCGTCCACACAAATTTTCACAAATCTGGTACAAACATTAAATTTGTTATACAGTGGACCCCCCCGCAAAACGATGGCATCACATAGCGATTTTTCCGCATACCGATTACTTTTATCGCAAAATTTTTGCCGGCGCATCCGATTAAAAACCCGCTTACCGATTTTCGGCCCCGAGACGCGCCCAAATGTGCCCTCAGCCACCTCACATGTGCCGCCGTCCCATTTTTTTACCAGCCAGCCTCCGCGTAACATCCAAGCATACACTCGGAATATTTCGTATTATTACAGTATTTTCGGTGCTGTTTCTGGAAAAAAATGACCCTGGGGCCCCCAAAAAAGCTCTAGTGCCAACCCACACCTCAAAGGGTAAGAATTACTATAGAAATGAAGAAAGAGAAAAATTGATAAGTATGAAAGTGGAGTGCGTATAGCCGACCTAGTCAGCTGTACAAGAAACCCCAATCAACCATCGCTACTATTGTGGGCACCCGAAAGACAATCAAGGAAGCTGTTCTTGCCAAAGGTTCAACTGTGTTTTTTGAAACAAAGATCGCAAGTGATGGAAGATGTTTTAGAGACTCTTATTTGGTGTGGATAAATGAAAAAAAAGCTAAACAGGAGATAGCATCTCTCAAGCGATCATATGTGAAAAGGTAGGAAGTTGCATGAGGATTTAATTAAAAAAAAAGGCCCCGCAACTATGATGATGTGAGTGAAAATTTTAAAGGGCCCGCAAAGGTTGGTTTGAGAGATTTAAGAAGCGTAGTGGCATCCATAGTGTGTAAGGCATGTGAGGCTGCCAGTTCGGACCACAAAGCGGCTGAAAAAATATGTGCAGGAATTCAAGGAGTACATAGAAAATGAAGGACTGAAAATCTGAACAAGTGTTTAATTGTGATGAAACAGGCCTGTTCTGGAAGAAAATGCCAAGCAGGACCTACATTTACTCAGGAGGAAAAGGCACTCCCAGGACATAAGCCTATGAAGACAGGCTACTTTGTTGATGTGTGCCAATGCTACTGGTGATTGCAAAGTGAAGCCTTTATTAGTGTATCACTCTGAAACTCCCAAGCGTTCAGGCAAAAGAATGTCCCAGGATAATTTGTGTGTGCTGTTTGGGGGGCAAACAGTAAGGCATGGTCACTAGGGAATTTTTTTCTATAACTGGTTTACACCATGCATTTGCCCCCAATGTGAAAAATTACCTAACTGAAAAGAAATTAGAACTTAAGTGCCCCTGGTGTTAGGGCAATGCCCCTGGTCATCCTACAGACGTGGCAGAG
>NW_026466066.1:0-13097 GCF_026875155.1 Cherax quadricarinatus
AGCGCTCCAGTAATTGAGGTGTTTTATCTCTGTTATGCGTGCCGTGAAGGTTCTCTGTACATTTTCTAGGTCAGCAATTTCACCTGCCTTGAAAGGTGCTGTTAGTGTGCAGCAATATTCCAGCCTAGATAGAACAAGTGACCTGAAAAGTGTCATCATGGGCTTGGCCTCCCTAGTTTTGAAGGTTCTCATTATCCATCCTGTCATTTTTCTAGCAGATGCGATTGATACAATGTTATGGTCCTTGAAGGTGAGATCCTCCAACATGATCACTCCCAGGTCTTTGACGTTGGTGTTTCGCTCTATTTTGTGGCAAGAATTTGTTTTGTACTCTGATGAAGATTTAATTTCCTCGTGTTTACCATATCTGAGTAATTGAAATTTCTCATCGTTGAACTTCATATTGTTTTCTGCAGCCCACTGAAAGATTTGGTTGATGTCCGCCTGGAGCCTTGCAGTGTCTGCAATGGAAGACACTGTCATGCAGATTCGGGTGTCATCTGCAAAGGAAGACACGGTGCTGTGGCTGACATCCTTGTCTATGTCAGATATGAGGATGAGGAACAAGATGGGAGCGAGTACTGTGCCTTGTGTAACAGAGCTTTTCACCGTAGCTGCCTCGGACTTTACTCTGTTGACGACTACTCTCTGTGTTCTGCCATTGAGGAAATTATAGATCTATCGACCGACTTTTCCTGTTATTCCTTTAGCACGCATTTTGTGCGCTATTATGCCATGGTCACACTTGTCGAAGGCTTTTGCAAAGTCTGTATATATTACATCTGCATTCTTTTTGTCTTCTAGTGCATTTAGAACCTTGTCGTAGTGATCCAATAGTTGAGACAGACAGGAGCGACCTGTTCTAAACCCATGTTGTCCTGGGTTGTGTAACTGATGGGTTTCTAGATGGGTGGTGATCTTGCTTCTTAGGACCCTTTCAAAGATTTTTATGATATGGGATGTTAGTGCTATTGGTCTGTAGTTCTTTGCTGTTGCTTTACTGCCCCCTTTGTGGAGTGGGGCTATGTCTGTTGTTTTTAGTAACTGTGGGACAACTCCCGTGTCCATGCTCCCTCTCCATAGGATGGAAAAGGCTCGTGATAGGGGCTTCTTGCAGTTCTTGATGAACACGGAGTTCCATGAGTCTGGCCCTGGGGCAGAGTGCATGGGCAAGTCATTTATCGCCTGTTCGAAGTCATTTGGCGTCAGGATAACATCGGATAGGCTTGTGTTAATCAAATTTTGTGGCTCTCATAAAAAATTCATTTTGATCTTCGACTCTCAGTCTGGTTAGCGGCTTGCTAAAAACTGAGTCATATTGGGACTTTAGTAGCTCACTCATTTCCTTGCTGTCATCTGTGTAGGACCCATCTTGTTTAAGTAGGGGCCCAATACTGGATGTTGTTCTCGACTTTGATTTGGCATAGGAGAAGAAATACTTTGGGTTTCTTTCGATTTCATTTATGGCTTTTAGTTCTTCCCGCGATTCCTGACTCCTAAAGGATTCTTTTAGCTTAAGTTCGATGCTTGCTATTTCTCTGACCAGTGTCTCCCTACGCATTTCAGATATATTGACCTCTTTTAGCCGCTCTGTTATTCTTTTCCGTCGCCTGTAAAGGGAGCGCCTGTCTCTTTCTATTTTACATCTACTCCTCCTTTTTCTTAGAGGAATAAGCCTTGTGCATAAATCGAGTGCCACCGAGTTAATCTGTTCTAGGCATAAGTTGGGGTCTGTGTTGCTTAGTATATCTTCCCAGCTTATATCGGTTAGGACTTGGTTTAGTTGGTCCCACTTTATGTTTTTGTTATTGAAGTTGAATTTGGTGAATGCTCCCTCGTGACTAGTCTCATTATGTCAGTCTGGGGCTTCACGCATACATGTCTGAACCTCAATTATGTTGTGATCTGAGTATATTGTTTTTGATATGGTGACATTTCTTATCAGATCATCATTGTTAGTGAAGATTAGGTCTAGTGTATTCTCCAGTCTAGTAGGCTCTATTATTTGCTGGTTTAAATTGAATTTTGTGCAGAGATTTAAAAGCTCGTGTGAGTGTGAGTTTTCATCAGAGCTGCCTCCTGGTGTTATTACTGCAACAGTATTATTTGCTATATTCCTCCATTTTAGGTGCCTTAAGTTGAAATCTCCCAGGAGCAAGATGTTGGGTGCAGGAGCTGGAAGATTTTCCAGACAGTGGTCAATTTTTAACAGCTGTTCCTGGAATTGCTGGGATGTTGCATCCGGAGGCTTGTAGACTACCACAATGACTAGGTTTTGGTTCTCGACCTTTACTGCTAAAACTTCCACTACATCATTTGAGGCATTAAGCAGTTCTGTGCAAACAAGTAACTCTGCAATGTACAGGCCAACCCCCCCCCCCCTCCTTTTGCCTGTTCACTCTGTCACATCTGTATAAGTTGTAACCTGGGATGCATATTTCGTTGTCCAAGTGATCTTTTATGTGGGTCTCAGTGAAAGCCGCGAACATTGCCTTTGCCTCTGCAAGCAGTCCACGGATGAAAGGTATTTTGTTGTGTGTTGCTGGCTTTAAACCCTGTATATTTGCAAAGAAGTATGTCATCGGACTGGTGGTATTGTTGGTACTGGGGGGATTTTTTTTCCGGCATTAGTATCTGTATCTGTTGGTTTGAAGTGGAGGGCTTCGACTGTGGTTCCACTCCAGGAATGACTGGATTTGGTGTACGATTTCTGCCATTTCCTGCCAGTTTTTTTTCCTTCCGGGCACTAAAAAACCTCTCCCTCTTGAGTGGCTGTGGCTACCCAGGTTCTCCCATGGCCTGGATGTTTTGTATCTTTTTGTCCCCTTTAGATGGTGTGCCTGGCAATCTAAGTTATAGCACAGTCTTTCCTGTACTGAAGAGGTACACAGTTCAGGGTGAAAAAGCTTACAGGAAGGGAGTTTGCATTTTCCTGTTGTCATATGGGCATGGCATTTTCTAGGGTGGTCATTACCTGGAGTTTACCTGGAGAGAGTTCCGGGGGTCAACGCCCCCGTGGCCCGGTCTGTGACCAGGCCTCCTTGTGGATCAGAGCCTGACCAACCAGGTTGTTGCTGCTGGCTGCATGCAAACCAACGTACGAGCCACAGCCTGGCTGGTCAGGAACCGACTTTAGGTGCTTGTCCGGTGCCAGCTTGAAGACTGCCAGTGGTTTGTTGGTAATCCCCCTTATGTATGCTGGGAGGCAGTTGAACAGTCTCGGGCCCCTGACACTTATTGTATGGTCTCTTAACGTGCTAGTGACACCCCTGCTTTTCATTGGGGGGATGGTGCATCGTCTGCCAAGTCTTTTGCTTTCGTAGTGAGTGATTTTCATGTGCAAGTTCGGTATTAGTCCCTCTAGGATTTTCCAGGTGTATATAATCATGTATCTCTCCCGCCTGCGTTCCAGGGAGTACAGGTTTAGGAACCTCAAGCACTCCCAGTAATTGAGGTGTTTTATCTCCATTATGCGCGCCGTGAAGGTTCTCTGTACATTTTCTAGGTCAGCAATTTCACCTGCCTTGAAAGGTGCTGTTAGTGTGCAGCAGTATTCCAGCCTAGATAGAACAAGTGACCTGAAGAGTGTCATCATGGGCTTGGCCTCCCTAGTTTTGAAGGTTCTCATTATCCATCCTGTCATTTTTCTAGCAGATGCGATTGATACAATGTTATGGTCCTTGAAGGTGAGATCCTCCGACATGATCACTCCCAGGTCTTTGACGTTGGTGTTTCGCTCTATTTCGCTCTATAGTTGCATGTCCCGTCTGTTTTTCCAGATTTCCCATGCCTGCAGATACCAAGTGCATAGTATGTGCACAGGCTTGGTTTCCGTTTGCCTTGGGTTTCTGTGACTGTATTCCCTGTTGGTGCATGTTTCCCTGTCTTACTCCTATCCCCCCTAGCACCAACAATGGAGCTCCCACCAGTTGTCTTTGGTAATATATCCTCACTATTGCAAGTGGAGTCCTCTTGTTTGCTATTTCCTGCAGTATTTCTAGTTTCCAATATTGGTTTTATCTTATCTTTGACTACACTTGTTTCCCTACTACGGCTCCTGTCCCCTATGATGTCATTTATATGTATTCCTTCCTGCGTATAATTCCCGACTACCTGGACAAAATCTCCAGCTTCACCATTACTGTCTCCCAGGACAGCACCTCCAGCTTCACCATTACTGTCTCCCAGGACAGCACTATCAGCCCCACATTTACTGACTACCAGGACATCACCTCCAGCCTTAGTTTCTGGCTACATGGCCAGTATCAAGGGCAATACCATTCAGCCCAGACTTTTTATGTTCCCATCTGTTGTAGAAAGCTTCCAGGTTGTCTATGAAAGCAGCTTTGATGTTATCCTCTTTTAATACCCTTGTGATTTTAGTCCACAGATTTATCTCATTTGGGCATACCCAAAAACACTTCCCTGTTTTAATACTGCTTGTAGCTAGTTCTTGGATATCTGCACAAGGGGAGTGACACCAATTTCCACAAAAATGACAATTTATCCATGTGGAAGCCCGTTTGTTTGATTGACCGCAGACTACACAGAGCTTCATAATGATTTGAATGGTTGATTTACTGTAATTCTACTAGCAACCTCTTGAATATTCTATTAATAACCTCCTTAAATGAAGCTCTAGCTATTTGTATTTCTATTTCTAACTGTACTTGTATATTGGACAGCTTACCTGGAGTTTTGCCTGGAGAGAGTTCCGGGGGTCAACGCCCCCGCGGCCCGGTCTGTGACCAGGCCTCCTGGTGGATCAGAGCCTGATCAACCAGGCATGTTCCTGATTTATATTTATTGTTTGTGTTTATAAGGGCGCCTACAACATCATCCGTTTACAGTCTGCTTTATTGTCCAACGAATCCGTTTGAAACCAGTCAAGGGTTCGGACCAGTCGATCTGATCTGATCAGTGGGTCACTTATTTAAAACATACTGGTCGGTGATTTGAGCTAACACATGAAGGATCTACTGGAAATTATCTACCCGAGTAATACGTGATTTGATTGATGCAAAAGTATAACTTGCGTGTTGAAGAGCCGGTGATTTCTGGCAGCTCCTACAGTGACGAACGGTCGAGCCTCAACCCTTGTTTATCAATCGCTGTATCTAGCTTTTCTAGTTTTTCTTTTTGGCCTCCACCACAATAAATGCTATATTATCACTATAGTTGACTGGTGGAAATTTTGGAGGAAGGACGCTTTTTCTGTAGTAATAATTGCTTCTCGTTGTGTATATTGCGACCGCTGGTAACTACAGGTTATATGAAATTCACAGTATACGTCTGGTATTTCAAGAAAAAAGAAACTAATGAAAGTCACTCCACTCCACTAAGTACCATTATAATACTGGTTAGTTGCTACTACAACACTGTATTCTGCTATTCACTGGTATCACTAGATTATATGCGAGTACACTAGCAAGCCAGGAAGATTATTAAAACAGCTGACCTGTGGTAAGTTTCTGGCGACTTCTGGCACCTGCCTCTATAGGCTTATCACTTCATTTACAATTTCACCTGTTTCAAATGATACTTTAGCCTTTATCATCTATATACTAGGGAGCCACTGTAGTATACACTATACACTATGTATACACAATGTTATCAGGGAGACTTTCTTTCTTCTGACAAAGAAAAGTTCTATTATTATTATTATTTTTCACACGGAACACAGGCCTATGATTCCCCTCTGGCAGTAAACTCTGCTAGGTAGTGCACACTAATTCTCCTTTTTTGACTCAGTATATAATGTTTTCCGCCCAAGATTGGTTCCAGGCGCTAGAGGGATGTATCGTATAGGATTGATGGCACAAATTAAAGTTCTAGCACGTAAGAGCGACCGTGAAAACACGAGAAAACCTGGAGCACAATGAGGCACGCTGGCACGCTGACACGCACGCACAAGTATGTCTTATGCTATGGCAGTTTCTCATCTCCGCCTCCAAGGGAGACTGCCCCGTGTTTCTTATTCTCGTGTTTCAAAGCGTCCCCGCAAATCTGGGGTCACATCTTATGCAGCCTCCTCTGCGGTTTCCAGTCCCATAGTCACTCCTGTATCTAATTCTTTTGCTGTCCTGAGCTCAGACGTCCCTACTTCAACTCCTCACTTCTTCGTGTCGTCCCTCACAAACCCCGGTATCGACAAGACCTCGTACGACACCTCCTAATCGTCCCTCTACTTCTCAGAGGCCCAAAAAATCTCCTTTAGCCCCTCCTTCTCTTCATCCACCTCCACATTTTACCTTCCCGGTCTCTGTACCTGGGTCTTCCCCTTTCACTTGCTCTGTTACAAATGTGGACGTTCATCCTCCTCCTCGTACTGTGCCTTCTTCCCCTGTCCCCTCCCAAGTTTCTTCCTCTTCTACCACCTCCCAGGTTTCTGCCTCTTCTGTCCCCTCCCACACTTCTCCAGTTCCCTCCACCCTTTCCCCCCCCACCATGGTACAGTCCATTACAGCTCCGATCTTTACTCAAACTACTCCTCCTTCCATCTCCCATACAACATCTCTGAACTCCGAAACACTTGAAGCAATCTCTGAATATATTGCTGAGACCAAACCATCAATGGACACTGATCCACCCTCTGTTCCTTCTCTTTCCTCTTCTCCATCTGTGCAACTCCTTCCTTCACAACGCACCATTCCTTCGCTACTTGAACGTTTTCCTTTGCCACCATATGTGGACTTTCCTAACCCTTCTAGTTCGTAGGTACCCTTACCTGCGGATTTCAGGTATCTTTATCGTTGCCAATCATGGCCTATTCACAGTGGAATATTCGCGGCCTCAGGGGTAATCGGGGTGAGCTTCAGATGTTGCTCTCCCAGTTTTCCCCTGTTGGTGTTTGCTTACAGGAACCAAAATTACACTCTGCCGTTATCTATCCTATCTCAGGCTGTAATTTATTGTATTCTTCAGATCCTTTTCCTGATGGGACCTTTAATGAAAGTGCCCTTCTAATCATTGATATTCCATACCATCAGCTATTTGTTCGTACAGGAACTGGAGGCAACACTCTCAGCTTGCCAATCATCGGCAGCTGGGCCCGACGACATTCATATTCGTATGCTACAACATTTACATCAGTCAGCCCTTGCAGTGCTATTACGCCTTTTCAATCTTATTTGGTCAGGGGGAGTTCTTCCACAGCTGTGGAAATCTGCCATTGTTCTCCCTTTCCGCAAACCAGGTACTACGGGACATGAAGCCTCCCACTATCATCCCATTGCTCTTACCAGTGAAGTTTGCAAAGTGATGGAATGCCTGGTAAATAGACGTTTAGTGTGGTATTTAGAGACACAACAGTCTCTCCACTCATCAATATGGCTTTCGTAAGGGCCGTTCTACCATAGACCCCTTACTATGCTTGGATACATACGTTCGTAATGCCTTTGTGAATAACCATTCAGTTACTGCCATATTTTTTGACCTTGAGAAGGCATATGACACAACTTGGAGGTATAATATTTTGGCCCAAGCCCACTCCTTAGGCCTTCGAGGCAATCTACCATCCTTCCTTAAGAATAAATAACAAAAAAGGCACAATATCGTGACTGGAACAATACACAAATAACCCGCACATAAATGAGAGAAGCTTACGACAACGTTTTGGTCCGACTTGGACCATTTACAAAGTCATGCTGGTCCAAGTCGGACCGAAACGTCGTCATAAGCTTTTCTCTTTTATGTGCGGGTTATTTGTGTATGTTTCCTTAAGAATTTTTTTTAACTGACAGACATTTCTATGTTCGGGTTAATAATGTGCTCTCCCCGGACTTTATCCAAGCTGAAGGTGTCCCTCAAGGATGTGTTCTGAGCACAACACTTTTTCTCCTTGCTATAAATGATTTGGCCTCTGTTCTTCCATCCAATATTTGGTCATCACTCTATGTTGATGACTTCACTATTGCATGTGCAGGCGCTGACTGTCACCTCATTACAGTTTCTCTCCAACATGCGGTTGACCGTGTTTCCAATTGGGCCACCACACATGGGTTTAAATTTTCCAGTACCAGAACTCGCCAAATTACTTTCACTAGACGCTCTGTCATTTCCGATCATCCTTTGTACCTCTATGGCTCCCGTATCCCTGAACGTGATAGTCAGGTTTCTGGGCCTCCTCTTTGACTGTAGGTTATCCTGGAAACCTCACATTACCTCTCTGAAGGCAACTTGTCACAGCCGGCTAAACCTTCTTAAAACCCTTGCTCATCTTTCATGGGGAGCTGATCGTCGAACTCTCCTTCGCCTACATTCCGCCCTCATTTTATCGAAACTTGATTATGGTGACCAGATCTATTCAGCGGCCTCTCCTGCTCTCTCTAGCCTTAACCCCATGCATAACCAAGGATTACGTTTATGCCTTGGTGCTTTTCGTTCTTCCCCTGTTGAGAGCCTCTATGCAGAAGCGAACGTTCCATCCTTATCCGATCACCGTGATGCCCATTGCCTTCGCTGCTATGTACGTTCTCATGATCTCCACAATCCTTCCATTTATAGAATGGTCACCGATATTAGTAGACATTATTTGCTCGCCGCCCCTGTTTGCTCCATCCCTTCTCCCTTCGCCTACATTCGCTCTTGTCTTCTCTTCAATTACCGCCTTTCTATGTTCATGTACATAGCCCTTGTGGCTTAGCACTTCTTTTTGATTATAATAATAATATATTCATGTAGCATCTCACTTTTCCCTACCCCCCTGGGAAGTTCCAGCTGTTCGAGTCTGTTCTTTCTCACTCCCTTGCTCGAAAGCCCAACTGTCTATGGTAGCTTACCGCTCTCTTTTTCTTGACCACTTCCACTCCCATTCTCATGCCATTGCAGCGTACACAATTGGCTCTAAGTCTTCTGACGGCGTAGGATTCGCAGCAGTGTTTCTGGACAGCGTCAGACGAGGGCATTTATTATCTTCAGCTAGTATCTTTACTGCTGAATTGTATGCCATTTTGCAGCACTTATCCGTATTGCATCTATGCCTATGTCATCATTTGTGGTTGTCTCAGGCTCCCTTAGTGCTTTACAGGCTATACAGAAATTTGATGCACCTCGTGTAGTAGATAGTCTTTTTAGTATGATAATAAGATGTTATCTTCATTATAGAATAATAAGGTAGTAGGTTGGTAGACAGCAACCGCCCAGGGAGGTACTACCGTCCTGCCAAGTGAGTGTAAAACGAAAGCCTGTAATTGTTTTACATGCTGGTAGGATTGCTGGTGTCCTTCTTTCTGTCTCATAAACATGCAAGATTTCAGGTATGTCTTGCTACTTCTACTTACACTTAGGTCACAATACACATACATGTACAAGCGTATATATACACACATACCCCTCTGGGTTTTCTGCTATTTTCTTTCTAGTTCTTGTTTAATTCCTCTTATCTCCATGGGGAAGTGGAACAGAATTCTTCCTCCGTAAGCCATGCGTGTTGTAAGAGGCGACTAAAATGCCGGGAGCAAGGGGTTAGTAACCCCTCCTCCTGTATAAATTACTAAATTTAAAAAAGAGAAACTTTTGTTTTTCTTTTTGGGCCACCCTGCCTCGGTGGGATACAGCCGGTTTGTTGAAAAAAAAAAATTATAATAATAAGGTAAAAGAACCCCAATGGAAATAAGTCACTCTATCTGACTTTTTTGAGTTATCCCAGGTTCTCTACGCATATGCTGCTATGTATGATAATTCTATGTAACTGTATTTGTGTATACCTGAATAAACTTACTTACCCCTTAGACGTCCGTATCCAACTTTGGCTATGCCGCATCTCTTCCAAGCATAGACTTTTTTTTTGTTGGGTCCCTGGTCATGTTGACGTACAGGGCAATGAACAGGCAGACACTGCTGCGCGGTCAGCAGTACATGACCTACCAGTTTCATATAGAGGTATTCCATTTACGGACTATTTTGCTGCAATAGCTACCCACCTTCACACCCGTTGGCAACAACGTTGGTCTACTCTGCTCGGTAACAAACTTCAATCTATTAAACCGAGTACGTATAGGTTACTGGCTGTCTTGTCACCAGTGTCGAGGTTGGGAGACTACTCTCTCTCGTCTTCGCATTGGTCTTACTCGTCTTACTCATGGTTATCTCATGGAGAGGCGCCCTGTTCCTCTCTGTAAGAATTGTCAGGTTCCATTATCGGTCAGCCACATTCTGTTAGACTGCCCACTTTATCAATGAGCACGCAGAATATACCTCCAACATCATCTTCGCTCTGCTGCTCTCTCTTTACCTTCCCTTCTCGCTGATGGACCCACCTTTCATCCAGACTCTCTCATTGACTTTTTGACAACAACTGACTTCACAAACTCTGATACCTTCAGCCCTTTCTACCTCGATCTCTTGCTACCCTCTACCCTGCACTATCCCCTGCCCCGCTGTTTTCTGTAACCTACTGATCATCCCTCCTCCCTTCTGCCGCCCAATACCCTCGCTTCCTTCCCTACCCTGCAGCGCTGTATAGCCCTTGTGGCTTAGTGCTTCTTTTTGATTATAATAATAATAATAATTGCTTATTCTGTGACAGTAGTTATTTACTTATTTATCATATATTCATATTCGACTTTAGATATCTTTGACTTCTGATATCTTTGACTTCTGATATCTTCGACTTCCGATATTGTTGCCTTCTGATATATCTGACTTCCAACATCTTTGACTTCTGATACCTTTGACTTCCAATATCTTCGACTTACGGCGGAACGTAACTCCATTGTAAGTCAAGGAGCACCTGTCCAAGAAATAGAAATTAAAATTTAATTCTAAACTCACCGGACAATTTGCTGAACTGCATTACTGTCTGTAGCTTCACCGGTTGATTGATCTTCCAGTATATCTTCCAGGCCCGGGATGCTCAGTGTCTCAAGCACACCCCATGGTGATGCCTCAATGTTCCTAAATAGAAATTGATAAGAAAATTACTACAATACACTCTTTTAAAGCTCTAGAGATAAGATTTTGTTCGGATTGTTATCCCCAGAGGGTTAGCCCCCCAGGATAATCCAAGAAAGTCAGTGCGTCATCGAGGACTGTTTGTCTTACTTCCACTGGGGTCCTCAATCTTGTCCCGCAGGATGCAATCCACACCAGTCGACTAATACCCCAGGTACCTACTTGCTAGGTAGGTGAACGGGACAACAAGCATAACGAAACACATCCATTGTTTTCATCTTTGCTGGATTTTGGAAATGCATTTAAAAAAAGTGCGTGAAAATGGCCTACATGGTACATGCTCTGCAGTTTTGGATGAAATATTTCAAATATATTTGCAAAAAAATGCCTAACAGTCAATTAAGACACTCCACTAATATCCATGAACAAAATCCTTAAATGGGCAAATTAGGGTAATGACAACTTGACATAATAATGGGATATTTTATATATATCTCCATTATTAAATTCCTGGTGATGTGCTAAACCTGTAAGAGTCCTGTAGCACCTGGGGAATGGTAGGTAAGATCCTCTAGCACCTGAGGAATGATAGGTAAGATCCTCTAGCACCTGAGGAATGATAGGTAAGATCCTCTAGCACCTGAGGAATGGTAGGTAAGATCCTCTAGCACCTGAGGAATGATAGGTAAGATCCTCTAGCACCTGAGGAATGATAGGTAAGATCCTCTAGCACCTGAGGAATGGTAGGTAAGATCCTCTAGCACCTGAGGAATGGTAGGTAAGATCCTCTAGCACCTGAGGAATGGTAGGTAAGATCCTCTAGCACCTGAGGAATGATAGGTAAGATCCTCTAGCACCTGAGGAATGGTAGGTAAGATCCTCTAGCACCTGAGGAATGATAGGTAAGATCCTCTAGCACCTGAGGAATGATAGGTAAGATCCTCTAGCACCTGAGGAATGGTAGGTAAGATCCTCTAGCACCTGAGGAATGATAGGTAAGATCCTCTAGCACCTGAGGAATGATAGGTAAGATCCTCTAGCACCTGAGGAATGGTAGGTAAGATCCTCTAGCACCTGAGGAATGGTAGGTAAGATCCTCTAGCACCTGAGGAATGGTAGGTAAGATCCTCTAGCACCTGAGGAATGATAGGTAAGATCCTCTAGCACCTGAGGAATGGTAGGTAAGATCCTCTAGCACCTGAGGAATGATAGGTAAGATCCTCTAGCACCTGAGGAATGATAGGTAAGATCCTCTAGCACCTGAGGAATGGTAGGTAAGATCCTCTAGCACCTGAGGAATGATAGGTAAGATCCTCCAGCACCTGAGGAATGATAGGTAAGATCCTCTAGCACCTGAGGAATGGTAGGTAAGATCCTCTAGCACCTGAGGAATGGTAGGTAAGATCCTCTAGCACCTGAGGAATGGTAGGTAAGATCGTATAGCACCTGGGAAATGGAAAGCACCCAGGTTTCATCTAAAGAAGGGGAGAGCAGCTCTAATTCCCTGGATCAAGATCATTTCAGCAGCATCGTGACACACCCCATGAGTTACAAAAATGATATAATCACTGAATCATTTATGGCCAGAATGGTGACCCGTGCTAACCTTCCTAGGATACAGGAATATACATGGAACCTCAAATATCGAACTTTCTTTGGTCCAGAAGGCTGTTCGAGTGCCTTTAACGAATTAATTTATTCCCATCAGGAATAATGTAAGTTAGATTAGTCCATTTCAGACCCTCAAAAATGCACTTATAGAAGCACTTACAAAAATACACTTACATAATTGGTTGTGTTGGGAACAGTTCGATTTTTGAGGTTCCACTGTACGTAGTTGGATGACTCTTATTCGGCCAGCATGGTACAGTAGTTAGAGCACTGGCCTCCTAATTTTAAGACTTAACAAGGGTTTGAATCCTACCCATTTTGCAAACTAATAATCATGTTACGGTTTTTAAACATTTTGCATTGTTTGACTTATTTCAGCGATGAGAAATTAAATGCAAAATACCCGGGTATCTTTATTTGAAGATGTTTTTGCCAGTCAATGGTATTGTCAGATCAATACAAAGACTGAACTGAAAAGTCAATGGCGAAACATGAAATGATACTAGGTGTGTCAAGGTACTGGTGTCGGGTATCAGCTAATTCTGCTGGCAACGACAGATGCCTGAAAACTGAATAATGTTATCAGTGAGAAT
>NW_026466067.1:0-13571 GCF_026875155.1 Cherax quadricarinatus
CATATTGGAGTATCGGCACCATTTGGAACCACACCTACCAAGCACGTGAAGAAACTAGAGAAAGTGCAAAGGTTGCAACAAGACTAGCCCCGAGTAAGAGTATGTCCTACAGGAAGGTAAAGGGAAATCAACCTGACGACACTGGGGGCAGGAGAATGGGGGGACATGATAACGACATACAAATACTGAGAGGAATTACAAGGTGACAAAGACAGGATGTTCCAGAGATGGACCACGGTAACAGGACACAGTTGGAAGCTAAGACACAGATGAATCACAGGGATGTTAGGAAGTATTTCCTTCAGCCACAGAGTAGTCAGTAAGTGAATAGTTTGGAGCGTTTAGGGGAGCGGGATCCATACATAGCTTTAAGCAAGGATATAAACTCCCCGGCTCAGGGAGAGTGACCTGTACGATCATGAAGAGGCGGGGCCAGGACCGGGACTCGCCCCGCAACCTCAACTAGGTGAGTACAACTAGGTGATAAACACACACACACACACAGGGCCAGGAGCTCAACTCGACCCCTGCAACTCAACTAGCGAGTACACCCCAACGAGGTATGATAAAGCTCAGGGTTCGGGGAGCGTGACCTAGTACGACCAGTGAAGAGGCAGGGCCATGAGCTAGGACTCGACCCCTGCAACCTCAACAGGTAAAGACAACTAGGCTGAGTACACAGACAAAACAAGCCAGCACTAGCACCACAGACACTAGCTGACATGAGACAAGTGATTATGTTAAAGTTTTAAAAAAAACCCTTTGCCAAATTGCAATAAAAATTTGGCATATTTTCTTTGGTTTCAATGTGATGTTTCCAATTTGCATTGTAGAACTTTCATAACATTTTAAGGCCAATTTTCAGATTTTTTTCTTGACTGTTGCATAAAAAATATGAATGTACATCATGAAAAAACAATGACGATCCCTTCTAAATTAGAGGGGAAAAAAGCTTCCATTAGATAGTTATCATAGGTGCCTGACCTCTTATCGACCTTTTTCAAAGCAGCAATTTGACAAAAACGGAAAGTTTTTTATGATAAGAGCAACCACATCAGCACAGACCTTTATCATTGTCTCTCTAGCTGAGAAAACCCAGTTTGATGGAATAAAGAAATCCGTTTCTTCCACCAAACACAGACAATTGCTCCCCTTAACCCTTTTTTTGGTCGAGACCCTGATCCGAACTTGCCTAGGTTGAAAAAAAAAAAAAAAGCTCACAAAATGAAAAAAGCTTTTTCTAAGGGCAATAACCAAATAAACAAGTTTTAATGAAAAACTCCCCGAATTATTTTCGCAAAAATTATTGCCAGAAATATTTACGCATCGGTGATTTAGCTCACTTTGCAGCCATTTTTGGCCAATTCCATTTTTCCATTGCCCAAACTTAGCTATTTCACTATATTCCTTTATTCTTTTGCCCTGATACAATCCACCCTTTTACCTATTCAACTCCCAATAATGACCAGAAACGAAGTTTGACCTTTTTCACACAATTCAAAACTCCCAAATTTTAAAAAACAGAAAAAACAATTAGACTTCCTAGACCAAAAAAATTTCCTCTTTTCCCTTTAGTCACATCTCCGGGCCCCCCTGCTTTCCTTTTTGTTTTATTCAAAAAAAAATTAAAGATTTACTTTTTATGAGACTACTGAAATAATTGATCAATGTCAGTACATTCCAAATGTGTTTTAAAACTAGCAAGCTGGAAACAATGTACACAGGGACTCATTTGTGTACTCGCATTGCGGATTTTTTTTTATATGGTGAAACACTTCCCACATCCTTTCCTATCTGGGCATAAATTTATCACTCACAAGCTTATCTATAGCTGAGCTCATGGCGTTGACTAGGGGACCAACTTTGGGCTTAAAAGCCATGAATGAGGGGACGACACCAAAGTGTTAACCCTTCAGGGTCCGGAGACCAAATTTTAAAAATTGCGCACCAGTGCCAAGAATCTTCAAAAAACAATTTTGTTATTTTTTCTAGAAATGGTAGAGAATCTTTTTCTGGGGGTAATAAACAAAAGTACAAAATTTGAGGGAAAACACAAAATTTAATGCTCTCCAAATTTTGATGTTCACGATATTTCAATTTGGGCGATTTTGCCGATTTTGACCCCTTTTTTTGGCCCAAAATTACTTTATTCCAGTCGCCCAAAATTCTTTTAGCATTTCACTATTTTTACTTATATTCTATCGATTGAGCAAAGAATCGCCAAGTCAACTTTTTTCAACTACAAAATAAAGTACGGAAATTGGAAATTTTGGGGCCAATTAAAACACAAAGTTCAAAATATTCCCCAATTTCAAAACGGGGCCCCAAATAAACAAGTGGGGTTTTCCCTGCACAAACTAATATTTCCTTTTTTTTCATTGTTAATTTGGGGCTTTACAAATGAATTCCATTTTGTTTTTTAAAACACTAATGTTTTAAATTTTTCAAACCAAAAAATAAAGATTACTTTTAAAGCAATATTGTAAAAATTTGTTTAAATATCACACCACATTTTTGAATGTTATTAGCCCCACCAGCTGTGTTATTAGATGTTGAGGTCGTTTTTTACTCTAACACGCAAAATTTAACATTTCCCTATTTTTGAGCTCAGTTTCAACCCTTTCCATTCAAAAACCCAATCAAAATCCTATTTCGAAATATGTCTTCCATTCTATCAAACAGATCAAAAATCACAAATACAACTATAAAAAGCAACGAAAAAACACTGCAAAGTCGCTTTTTAAAATCGAAAATCAGGGTCTTTTTTTTCCTCAATAACTGGCGCAGGACTTTTTTTTTTTTGGTGCACACAACCAAAAAGACGTTTTCTCTCATACTAGCCCAAATTTACCACCACGTTTGGCCCCTAAAAACAAAGCGTAATCTCGCATGGACCCGAAGGGTTAAAAATGAACTTCACTTTTCACAAAAACTTTAAATATACAAAGTCCTTTGCCTTACAGTGCTTCACTTTACAGCATTTCGCTAAACTTGTAGTGCCTTCCTGTAGTGGCCTAACCTCTATTTTTGCAGAACCCTTCAGGAACTTTTGTAGGCCTTCTTGCGTCCAAAAAATGCAGTCTATCCACCCCTCTCTCTCTCTTTTTTACTTCTGTTACCTTGCATTTTTTTTTCCCAATTAAAACCCATTTTCAGTTATTCAGACTTCCTACAATAAAAATATTCCCACTCCATAAGGACAAAAATACTTCAAAGAAATAAGTAGTACTAATACAAAATTTTTTTTGGCCTAGCCCATTGCTCACTTAAAATGACAGTAATAAACGGGGTTGTCGGCTTTAAAAGCATTTAAAAAAAAAAAATGGTTTGTTTCATTTTACAACAGAAACCAAGAGCCTAACCACTTATAAGGGGGGCCCTCCAATACAATATGGAGGAGCATTTTTGGAGACCAGCATGTGGTGTATAACCATGCAAAGAGCTTGGAAAGAAAAAATTAAAGGTTATGGGGGGTCCCAAGGGTAAAATTCATAGCTAAGGAATTGGGGTTTTTTGGGGCATTAGGGGAGGGGAACAATAATGAATGATTTTTTTTAACTTAACCCTTTGACTTCGAAACCCCAAATCCTGAGGCGTCTCCTGATGTCTCAAAATATTTGAAGAAAAAAAAAAAAATTTCTTATGAAATAACAGAGAATCTTTTCCCGATGGTAAGACACCAAAAGTACGAATTTGATGGAAAACTTAGGGAATTACCTCTCGCGAATTAGCGACCTCACCAATATTTATGAATCGGCAATTTCGCCCACTTTGAGCCCTATTTTCGGCTAATTCCATTATTCAAGTCGACCAAACTCATAATTGTTTCTTTAGAACTCCATTTGTTCTATCGCTTGAGTACAAGAAACTGCCCTTTTTACCAATTTTCAACTACCCAATAAGGGGTCAAAAAGGGGCAATTTGGCCAATTTCAGGCAAAAAAAAATATCCAATTTCAAAATGGGGTCCGAAGGAGCAATGCAGACATTCAGGGCTCTAAAAAAATTTTTCTTTGTTCCAAAATCACGTCTCAGGCCCCTCGTATTACCCTTGTTTTCTATTTTGAATTTTTATTCAAACAAAAAAAAAGTTTTACTTTTATGCAACTACGCAATATTGTAATAATTGTATAAATAATGTCAACCCTTTCATGACGCAATTAAATGGCTACTTGGACATTTTTTGGAAAAACATCATTTGTTTACTCAGAACATGGGCAAAAAAACAAAATTTCTCCTACTTTAGTTCCTTTAAAGGTCTTTTTCATATAAAACCAATTAAAATCACCTCTATTTCTATAAAATGTTTTCCTTCTATCAAATGTACTATGAAAAACGAAATAAAACCTAAAAACTATAAAAATTTTTCACCTCAAAGTGGGTGTTTTTAGTCTAAAAACACCACTGAGTTTTTTCTAAACGGGCCACTGCTGCTGCGGATTTTTTATATGGCACACGCTGACCCACAGCCCCTTTTTTTTTGCATGTGGCCTACCAGCTTCTCCTGCTTGATCTGAACCCACTAGAATTTTTGAATAACAGGGACCCCCGGGTTTTAAACATTTAACCCCGTGCAAAGGCTCATCGTTCGAAATAATCTTATGCAATAAATTTTTTCCCATAAAAATAATGGAAATAAAATTAACCCTGCAAGACCCCAAAAATATGAAAAAAATTTTTTTTTTTAAACCCAAAATTTTAAATTTTTAATACCACAAATGAAAAAGGAAGCCAATTAAATGACACACTTTTATTGAAGACTGGGTGATTGATGGGATGGGGGGGAGGGGGGGCATTATCTTCTTACTTTTTAAAAGGGGGAAACCCTTTCCCTTGGCTTGAGGAGTAAGCCTTTTTTGGGTTTTTTCCCTTCTTCTTTTTAAAGCCATAGGGCCAGCTTCAGAGTCACTGGACTCTTTTGCACAAGAAAATCGTCCATAGTGGGCCCGTACCTCTCGTTCCTTTTTGACTTGCCTAAAGTGTTTTTACAAAATTGTCAGTTAAAACACCAGCACGGGTTCAATAGCTGTGGAGGGGATTTTTATCCATGAAGGTTGCACTTCAAGCCCCTTACACAGATTTCCTTTTTCTTTGTAGTAGGCAACTTCTTCAATTTCTCTCTCCCCCCTCTGAAAAATTTTTCCCCCCCGGGCTGGCCCTTTCTCTTGAAGTTGATCTATCACTCATCAGTGTTAGTTCTTCTTGCCTCCTCCACCAACTCTCCACACCCCCCACTAACCTCCAAACCCCAAGGGCTTTCCCAATGCCACAAAGGTTCCCACCCGGCATAATCCTTCAGGTTTGCCTCAAACCCTTTAAAAACCCTTTTGCACACATTCGGCCCCAATTCTTCCCAAACAAGTTCAAGGTCCTCTTAGTACTTCCTCCCAACCTACCCAAAGGGTTTCACAATTGGGAGGGGTATTAAAATGATCTCTCCAAAACTCCTTTGAGTCAGTTTAGTTTTTTGAGGGCATTACAAACACCTTTCAAACAAGCTTTTTTGTACAGTTTTTTTTTTAATTGGAAATTTAAACCTGCTGGGCCATGGGGTGCAGGAAGGAGTGGATTTGGACAAAAACTTCACCTTTAAAGAAGCTCATGTCCCCATAAAGCGCTCTTTCCCGTCTGTAGGGTGACCAGGGGGATTGTCTAAAACCAGAGGCACTAAAATTCTAATTTTTTTTTCATTAGAATCTTTCACATTGGGGGCAAATGCATGGGGAACCAGTTATAAAAATTTTCCCAGTGACCCAAAACCTTTCTTTTTGCCCTCCAAAGCACACACAAATTATCCTTGAGACATCTTTTGCCTGAAAGCTCTGGGGGTTTTCAGATTTATACACAATAAAGGCTTCCTTTGCAACACCATACATTGGGACACATCAACAAAAAGCCTGTCTTTCATAGGGTTTTGTCCTGGGGGTGCCTTTTTCCCCTGATAATGTAGGCCCCTGTTTTTTGGGATTTTTTTCCAAACAGGGCCCTTTCATCACAATTTAAAAACTTTTCAGTTTCAGTCCTTCATTTCTATGTACTCCTTGAATTCCCTGCACATATTTTTTAGCCCTTTGTGTCCGAAGGCAGCCTCACCATCCCTTTTCACACTAGGAGCCACCGCTTTTTAAATCTCTCAAACCAAACCCTTTTCTGGCCTTAAAATCACTCACAACATACTATTGCAGGCATTTTTTTTAAAATTAAAAAACCCATGCAACTTTTCCCAGCCTTTTACAATATCGCTTTTGAGACGCACTCCGCTATCGTTTCATTTATCCCACCAAAAAAGAGTCTCTCAACATCTTCCATCACTTGCGATCTTTTTTCGAAAACACAGTTTAACCTTTGCAAGAACGCTTCCTTGATTGTCTTTCTGGCCCACAATAGTAGCGATGGTTGATTGGGGTTTCTTTTACAGCTTGACAAGGTCGGCTATACGCACTCCACTTATACTTTTCAATTATCTCTTTTTTTCCTTTCTATATAATTCTTACCCTTTGAGGTGTAGGGGGCACAAAAAGCTTTTTTTGGGGGCCCCTGGTCACTTATTTCCAGAAACAACCAAAAAAATGAATAATACAAAAATTCCATGTATGCTTGGGTTTACCGCGGAGGCTGGCTGGAAACAAGGGACGGCTGGGACATTGAGGCTGGCTGAGGCAATTGGACCGTCCGGGCGAAAATCGTAAGCGGTTTTTAATCGGGATCGCGGCAAAAAATTTTTCGATAAAATAATCGGTATGCGAAAAATCGCTATTTATGCCACGTTAGCGGGGGGGCCACTGTTACTCAAACACGGGGCTCATAAAACGTGTAAAACGACTGAAACGTTTGAGTTAAAAAGTAGAGAATTTTTTCTGAAGAAATTATACCTAAATTATGAAAATTTATGAATACTTTGGAATTAGGCAGGTGCAAAGTTGGTGGGCTGGGCAATTTATACGTTGGTATTTTGCCGAATTGATTTTTATTTTAAGCAAAATTCCCTTCGAAACAAATTTTTTCTAATTTTTCTATTCTTTCCCTTTCCTATTTATTAAGCACAAGCAACTGCCTAATCAAATTTTCAAAAAAAACCATAAAAATCACAAAGATGGTAATAGGGGTAATTTTTTCACAAAATTTAACAAATTCCAATTAAGGAAACAATCCAAAAAAAACATTGTATGCATTTCAACAACAAAGCACCTTCCTCTGTTTTTAATCACATCCACCTGCTTCCATTTACACCGGGCCTGCCTTTTGAATACTCTCTCAATTTACTCAAAAACCAAGACACAAAATACACGAAACAAATAGCCACAAACTTTTACTCTTTTTTTCAATTAAAATAACTGGGGAAAAGTAAAAAAACCTAAAACAGACGGAAGGGGGTGGAAAATTTTGCTTTACCCTTTTCCTCAGGAAAAAATCTATTTCAGAAGCATGTCTTCCCTTTTTTTCAACCCAATTTCCCAAAAACAGCCAAAAAAACCATAAAAAATCCCCTGGGCAACACTCAAAATTGCTAAGTTAAACAAACAAACAAGTTTGCTTTTCCCATCATGCATCGGTGGGAATAATTTTTTTTTTTACTGTACCACTTTCCACAGAGCCTTCCTCAGTCAGGCCAAAATTTACCACTCAACATATTTGAGGTCCCCTCTTAAAATATAATTACATGAGGGGCACTAGCATTAAAAATGTGACTACACAAGAGAGTGAAAGGGGTTTAAGCACATACTGTTCAATGGGAGCACGGTACCCTTTTTATTTAAAACCTTTGGGCCATTCCCACCAAAGGGAGGGTACTGAAAAGAAAAAAAAAAATTTCATCATTCCTCCACACTGCCCTTCCAGAGGCAACATACACACAGCTTAAAAAAGAATAAAATTGGGAGAATTACCCCCACAATAGTAAATAAAGGACCAAGTAACTAATGGATATTTATTGTGGCAACGTTTTTGCTCTCCAGGAGCTTTTTCAAACCATTACAAACAAAACATGGACACAGGGGATAAAAGCCGATGAGGTGCAATACTATGGTACCATTTTATTTCACTAGTGGTAGTATATAGTATAACAAAAAAAAACAATAGGAAGACAAATAATTCGTACATATAAAAGGATATAAAAGCTATTACTTGGGGAACATAAAAAAAGGGACAACACCGAAATTCCCCCAATCACTCAGAAATTCAAGCGCCCAATTTGTGATCAAAAAAAACTAATTTTCCCCAAACGCAAGTGCCTTGAATCAGCCTGATCGCTGTTTCGAATACAATTAAACAAAACAACGGCAGCTTCACCATCTCCGAAGTCTTTGCAAGAATCCTCCGAAAACAGTAAACCCTGCCATCACATAGTCTCTCCTGTTATACTACACAAGCACATTACAGAGGGGTGAACACCGAAACCTCCCTTCTTCCAGTCTATATTTGTCCAACCTATTTTTTGTTACCCAAGTAATAGCTTTTATATCCTTTTGCTCTGTACGAATTATTTGCTCTTCCATATGTATTATTTTTGTTAAACTACTACTACTACTACTACCACTAGTGAACATCGAAAAGGTACCTCACTAGTATTGCACCTCACTCAGAGCCTTTATATACACTCTGTGTCCATGTATTGTTTGTAATTTGGGTTGATAAAGCTCCTGGAGAGCGAAACGTTGCCACAATAAATGTCACATTAGTTGCACTTGTGTCCTTTTACTTTACAGTTATAAAACTGCAATATTAAAACTTCCCCTTTAGAGTGCAGGCACTGCACTTCCCATCTCCAGGAATCAAGTCCGCCTGCCGGTTTCCCTGAATCCCTTCATGAATGTTACCTTGCTCACTCTCCAACAGACCGTCAAGTCCTAAACCATGTCTCCATTCACTCCTATCTAACACACTCAGACATGTTTACTGGAAATCCAAGCCCCTTGCACACAAAACAACCTTTACCTCCTCCCTCCAACCTTTCCTAGGCCAACCCCTACCCTGCCTTCACTTCACTACAGATTCATACACTCTCCCAGTAAAAGTAGGCCTTGGACAAGGATGTGTGATGTCACCATGGTTGTTCAAAATATTTATAGAAGGGGTTGTAAGAGAAGTGAATGCTCGCATGTTGGCAAGAGGTGTGGTGGTTAAAAGATAAAGAATCTAACACAAAGTAGGAGTTGTCACAGTTGCTCTTTGCTGATGACACTGTGCTTTTGGGAGATTCTGATGAGAAGTTGCGAGGTTGGTGAATGAGTTTGGTAGGGTATGCAAAGGAAGAAAATTAGAAGTGAATATAGGAAAGAGCAAGGTGATGAGGATAAAAAACTAGATAACAAAAGATTGGATATCAGACTGGAGGGACAGTACTGAAGAGGTGAATGTATTCAGATATTTAGGAGTGGACGTGTCAGCAGATGGGTCTATGAAAGATGAAGTGAATCATAAAATTGATGAGGGGAAAAAGTTGAGTGGGGGACTGAGGAGTGTGGAAACAAAGAACTTTGTCCATGGAAGCAAAGAGAGGAATGTATGAGAGTATAGTTATATCAACGGTCTTACGTGGGTGTGAAGCATGGGTGGCGAATGTTGCAACAAGGAGAAGGCTGCAGGCAGTGAAGATGTCATGTCTGAGGGCAATGTGTGGTATGAAATATAATGCAGAGAATTCGTAGTTTGGAAATTAGGAGGAGGTGTGGATTAACAAAGCTATTTTTCAGAGGCTGAGGAGGGTTGTTGAGGTGGTTCAGACATGTAGAGAAACTGGAACAAAATAGAATTACTTTGAGTGTGTATGGTAACACTAACGAAGGGAAAACTGGCTAGTTGGATTCAAGTCCTGGAGGGGGAAAGGGTAATGCCTGCATTCTGAAGAGGGATGGGGGCACCATTCATTCAATTACAAAACTGCAATTTAGTGAATGATGGTAAATTTGTGTCCTCTGGGTCACAATGCCTTCACAAAAAGATAGCCATTGAGGTAAAAAAATAAAAATAAATATAAATTTTTAGTGATCCAAAACTAGATAAGTGAATGTTGAAAAGACTACACCACTGTAGATATCATCATCAAGGAGTAACTTAATGAGGTGAAGAAATCAACTATAAACCTGTACTGGAAGGTGTGACCAGAGGCAGTAAATTTTAGCAATTTTTTCCCAACATCAACAAGGCAGGGAAGAAGTGTGTGAAATAGCATTGCAGTTATGTAAAAAAAAAAAAGTTTTTATTCAAGAGGCAGACATAGATGAATTGACTGTCACAAAGAGCAATTTTTTTTTAAATTAGCACCCAAGTCATCAATGTCTTATGTACCACCTCAAGCATCATCACATCAACCAATATAGAAAGA
The DNA here is from genome assembly GCF_026875155.1 of Cherax quadricarinatus. NCBI lineage: Eukaryota > Metazoa > Arthropoda > Malacostraca > Decapoda > Parastacidae > Cherax > Cherax quadricarinatus. The sequence continues at coordinate 10,324 of NW_026466067.1, forward strand.
ACCTCTGTTTACTAGTTTCCATCCATTCACAAGCACTATCACACCAAAACTTTTTTTTTTTCAACAAACTGGCCATATCCTACTGAAGCAGGGTGGCCCAAAAAGAAAGTTTTTCTTTGTAACTAGTAATGCATACAGAAGGGGTTACTATCCTCTTTCTCCAGGCATATTATTCGCCTCTTACGACACTCATGGCACACCAAAACTATACCAACTAAATAGTGTCATATACATTAAAAAATTTAACCTATGCATGAGTGACCGGGGGTGTTTTCTCACTGAACTGGGAGAGACTCTCACCTCAAATGTAACCCCATCATGAATACAGAGGGTTTTTTTTTTTTTTTTTTTTCAACAAGTCGGCCGTCTCCCACCGAGGCAGGTGACCCAAAAAAGAAAGAAAATCCCCAAAAAGAAAATACTTTACACCATCATTCAACACTTTCACCACACTCACACATTATCACTGTTTTTGCAGAGGTGCTCAGAATACAACAGTTTAGAAGCATACACATATAAAGATACACAACATACCTTCCAAACTGCCAATATCCCAAACCCCTCCTTTAAAGTGCAGGCATTGTACTTCCCATTTCCAGGACTCAAGTCCGACTATATGAAAATAACCGGTTTCCCTGAATCCCTTCACTAAATATTACCCTGCTCACACTCCAACAGATCGTCAGGTCCCAAGTACCATTCGTCTCCATTCACTCCTATCTAACACGCTCATGCACGCTTGCTGGAAGTCCAAGCCCCTTGCCCACAAAACCTCCTTTACCCCCTCTCTCCAACCCTTTCGAGGACGACCCCTACCCCGCCTTCCTTCCCCTAAAGATTTATATACTTCTATGTCATTCTACTTTGATCCATTCTCTCTAAATGACCAAACCACTTCAACAACCCCTTTTCCCTGCTCTCTGACTAATACTTTTATTAACTCCACACCTTTTCCTAATTTCCACACTCCGAATTTTTCTGCATAATATTTACACCACACACTGCCCTTAAACAGGACATCTCCACTGCCTCCAACCGTCTCCTCGCTGCTGCATTTACCACCCAAGCTTCACACCCATATAAGAGTGTTGGTACTACTATACTTTAATACATTCCCTTCTTTGCCTCCATAGATAACGTTTTTTGACTCCACATACTCCACCACTCACCTTTTGTCCCTCATCAATTCTATGATTAACCTCATCCTTCATAAATCCATCTGCCAACACTTCAACTCCCAAGTATCTGAAACATTCACTTCTTCCATACTCCTCCTCCCCAATTTCATATCCAATTTTTCTTTATCTAATTCATTTGATACCCTCATCACCTTACTCTTTTCTATGTTCACTTTCAACTTTCTACCTTTACACACATTCCCAAACTCATCCACTAACCTTCGCAATTTTTCTTTAGAATCTCCCATAAGCACAGCATCATCAGCAAAAAGTAACTGTATCAATTCCCATTTTGAATTTGATTCCCCAAAATTTAATCCAACCCCTCTCCCGAACACCCTAGCATTTACTTCCTTTACAACCCCATCTATAAATATATTAAACAACCATGGTGACATTAGACATCCCTGTCTAAGACCTACTTTTACCGGGAAGTAGTCTCCCTCTCTTCTACACACCCTAACCTGAGCCTCACTATCCTCATAAAAACTCTTTACAGCATTTAATAACTTACCACCTATTCCATATACTTGCAACATCTGCCACATTGCTCCTCTATCCACTATCATATGCCTTTTCTAAATCCATAAATGCAATAAAAACTTCCCTACCTTTATCTAAATACTGTTCACATATATGCCTCAATGTAAACACTTGATCTACACATCTCCTACCCACTCTGAAACCTTGCTCATCCGCAATCCTACATTCTGTCTTACCTCTAATTCTTTCAATTATAACCCTACCGTACACTTTTCCTGGTATACTCAGTAAACTTATTCCTCTATAATTTTTACAGTCTCTTTTGTCCCCTTTCCCTTTATATAAAGGGACTATACATGCTCTCCGCCAATCCCTAGGTACCTTCCCCTCTTTCATACATTTATTAAACAAAAGTACCAACCACTCCAACACTATATCCCCCCCTGCTTTTAACATTTCTGTCATGATCCCATCAATTCCAACTGCTTTACCCCCTTTCATTCTACGTAATGCCTCACGTACCTCCCCCACACTTACATTCTGCTCTTCTTCACTCCTAAAAGATGGTATACCTCCGTGACCAGTGCATGAAATTACTGCCTATCTTTCTTCCTCAACATTTAAAAGTTCCTCAAAATATTATCGCCATCTACCTAATACCTCCTTCTCCCCATCTACTAACTCCCCTACTCTATTTTTAACTGACAAATCCATACTTTCCCTAGGCTTTCTTAACTTGTTTAACTCACTCCAAAATTTTTTCTTATTTTCATTAAAATTTCTTAACAGTGCCTCTCCCACTCTATCATCTGCTCTCCTTTTGCACTCTCTCACCACTCTCTTTACCTTTCTTTTACTCTCCATATACTCTGCTCTTCTTAATAACACTTCTGCTTTGTAAAAACCTCTCATAAGCTACCTTTTTCTCTTTTATCACACCCTTTACTTCATCATTCCACCAATCACATCCTCTTTCCTCCTGCCCCCAACCTCCTATAACCACAAACTCTGCTCCACATTCTAATACTGCATTTTTTAAAACTATTCCAACCCTCTTCAACCCCCCCACTACTCATCTTTGCACTAGCCCACCTTTCTGTCAATAGTCGCTTACATCTCACCCGAACTTCCTCCTCCCTTAGTTTATACACTTTCACCTCCTCTTACGTGTTGTTGCCACCTTCCTCTTTTCCCATCTAACCTCTTACTCTAACTGTGGCTACAACTAAATAATGATCCGATATATCAGTTGCCCCTCTATAAACATGTACATCCTGGAGCCTACCCATCATCCTTTTATCAGCCAATACATAATCTAATAAACTACTTTCATTACGTGCTACATCATACCTTGTATATTTATTTATCCTCTTTTTCATAAAATATGTATTACTTATTACCAAATCTCTTTCTACACATAGCTCAATTAAAGGCTCCCAATTTACATTTACCCCTGGCACCTCAAATTTACCTACTACTCCCTCCATAACATTTTTACCCACTTAGCATTGAAATCCCCAACCACCATTACTCTCACACTTAATTCAAAACTCCAACACATTCACTCAACATTTTCCAAAATCCTCT
>NW_026466068.1:0-11044 GCF_026875155.1 Cherax quadricarinatus
GGATGGGGGGCAGGACGCAAAAGACCTGGGGGGGGGCTGGAATGTGCCAAAAACGGGCTTCTCAATTAAAACCCTGCCAAATGCAAACTCATGAGATTGGGGGGGCAAAGAATCCCACGGAAGAGTATAGGCTGGTGGACAAAGACTCAGACCTCACTCAGAGAGAAAGCCCTTGGGGGACTAAAACACCGAGACGTCACCGGGGGCACCATCAACCAATAACTGCGCAGTTTAGGCGCCTGGAAAACCCGAGAATGCTTTTAAATCCCTTTAATAAGGAATCTTCAAGACACTTACACGGTATGTTGGGCCCCATACTGGAGTATGCCACCATCTGGAACCCCACCTGGTCAACACGTCAAAAAGTTGAGAAAGAAAAAAGGTTGCAACAAGGCTAGTCCCGAGCTCAGGGAATTCATACGAAAAAAGGTTGGGGGAATCGGCTGACGAACTGGAGGACAGAAGGTCAGGGGAACATGATAACGACATACAAGATCTGCGGGGAAATTTGACGAGGTGGCAAGATGGATTTCCAGAGAGGGACACAGAAAAAAGGGGGTCTCAACTGGAAGCTGAAGACTCAGACAGTCACAGGGACGTTGGGAAAGTATTTCTTCAATCATAGGCGTCGGGAAGGGGAATAGCCTAGCAACGAAGTAGTGGGCCGGAACCATATATAGTTTTAAGAAGAGGTATGACAAAGCTCAAAAAGCAAAGAGGGAGAGGACCTAGTAGCGATCAGTGAAGAGGCGGGGCAAGGAGCTGATCTCGACCCCTGAACCAAAATTTAGGTGAGTAAAATTTAGGTGAGTAACAAAACACACACACACACACCAACATCCCAATGCAACCAAACGACCTCCCCCAAAAACCCACTCACTGCCCCCTTCCCCCCATCCCCCTCATTAAAAAACCCCCCCATTTTGAACCCTCCATCCCCTAAACCACTACCCCACCCCCCGCAACCTCCCATGGGCCCTTTTCCCCCACCCCACATCACAGACCCCCCCCCACACCAACCCCTATAGGCCCCTGCCCCCCCAAAACCACCTCTCCCCCCATCCACAGTTATGAAAAGAAGTTGAAGGGTTTGCTACACAAACGAGGGGGAATAAAAAAATAAATGTGAGGAGTGGCACGAAGAATAAAGGGAGTTGTCCCCAGACATCGTGGGGTTAGGGAAAACAAAACTCCCTGAGATAATAACAATGCACTCTTCCCCACCCGGATTCAACCCTGGGGAAGGATAAAGGAGCGGGGGGGAGGGGGGGTTGCATACAATAAAAAACCGGGGGGGTTACAAAAAAGGAAATTTTGGACGAGATTGGAAAAAAGGATTATATAGTGGGTACATTTTCATCGGGGGGAAAAAAGGATCATTGCAGTTATGTAAAAAACCCCCCACAGAACGCAGGGGCCAAAAAGGGGAATATGATGAGGCAACAGAGAAATGGTGGACACTCTAGCTGGGGTGGCAAAAAGGGCCCATAAGTAGAGCAAATTTACTGGCATGGGTGCTTCAATACAGGAGATTGCTGGAAAACCGGGAGCCACAGGGGGGGTCCCGAAACAGGAAACCCAAGATAATGGATGTGGTGGGGGAAAATCTCATCCCAAACTTTTAAGGAAACCAAAGAGGGGGGAGGTGAACCAGAAAGACTGACCTCGGTTCACCCTGATAGTTCGCTTTGACACTTCACATAAAAAGGCCCCCTTGGGAGAGTGACCCGTATTTATGAGCTTTGAATACATCGGGGAGTAAAAGTGAGAGGGTAACAGGAGAGAAAGGGAAAAGCTAAACTAAAAAAGGGGGGGACTACACAGGAAGAGGACCTTCCTGCAGGATTTCAGTGGGAACAGAGTTGGACAAAAATCTAAACGAAAGGGTTGACTTTGAACAACAAAATGCAAGGAGGCAGGGGAAAATTTTTGGGTCCCAAGGGGTAACAGAATAAGGGGGAAGGCGAACGAGCCTTGGGTTTACCCGAAGGCGCAGGGGGCAAAAACTAAGTGCTTAGAAAAGGAAAAAAGGGGGGGGGGGGGGGGGACAGAAAGGCAAAGGGACTCAGGAGAATAAAGAGATTAGTCACGAGCCAAAAAAGAGTTGCACAGATGGGCCGCGGCATAGAAAATCCCATAGCATCGAAATAAAGCTGACCCGAAACTACCTCACCCACATCGGAGGAAAACAACAGTCAAAAACCCAGGTAATCGATGAGAAAAGAAGGTGGGGAGCTAAAAAGAAAGACCAGGAGGTATGTAGGAGCTAAACATGAGATTTCAGGAAGTTTTTTACAGTGGAGGCTAAAGGGAAAAGGGAAAAAAAAAACAGTGGGTACAGCAACAAGGTAACCAAAAGTTTGGATAAATTTACACACCAAACTGAGGAGGAGGTGGGAAGCCCTAAGTGACCTTGAACCTCAAAGGGGGGGACGGACAACACCCCGGGGGCCCTTAGAGAGGGAGCAGGGACACTACGTGTGCCATAACCAAAAATCTCAACATTCCCTTGAAACTGGCAACACGTAATAGGGAAGAAGGCAAATGTAGCCCCCATCTTTAAAAGGGGAAGAAATGAAGCACAAAATTAAGGCCAGTGTCACGACTTTTATAGTAGCAATTTTTGGGAAAAAAGTTTACGGAGGAGAGTGGGGGAGACCTGGAGGGGAACAAATTATAAACGACAGCCAGCAGGGTTTCCCGGAAGGCAAATCCTGTGTCAAAAAACCTACTAGGTTTTACGAAAAGGGTAATGAAGTAAGAAGTGAGAGGGGGGGGGTGGGTTTGATTGCATTTTTTTGGACTGCAAAAAGGCCTTCGACACAGTTCCTCACAAGAGATTATACAAAAGTAGGGAACAGGCACGTTAACGGGAAGGGCACTGAAATGCATCAAGAATACCTAACGGGGAGGAAAACAGCGAGTCAGGGCCCGTGATGAGGTATCCAGTGGGAGCCATGACGAGGGGGGGGTCCCACGGGGGTAAGTCCGGGGGACAAGTGCTTTTTGGTATTTTTGAACGACATAAACCGAAGGGAAGCCAAAATGTCCCGTTCGCAGAGGGAAACGCAAAGGAAATGAGGGAATTAAATCAAAGGGACCAACAGGTCTACAAAAGACCGGGAAAAAGGCTGGATGGTGGTCCAGAAACTTGCTTAAATTTAAACCCCGCCCAAAAAAAGTCATGAAGATTGGGAAGAGCAAAAAAGACCAGACAGAGTAAGGCTGGGGGAAAAACTGAAAAACCTCACTAAAGGAGAAGCCCAAAGGAGTGATTAAAATACGTCAAGCCCTACTGGAGTACGCAGCACCAGTTTGGAAACCCACAACGGGTCAAACACGTCAAGAAATTAGAGAAAGTAAAAGGGTTTTTGCAAAATCAGTTCCAAGTGGGGGAATTTTTCTAAAGAAAGGAAAGGGGGAAAACGGTCTGACAACACTGGAGGAACAGGAGGGTCAGGGGAGACATGATAAGACATACAAAATACTGATGGAATAGACAAGGTTGCAGAGACAGATGTTCCGGAAATGGGAAACGAAACAAGGGTCAAAATTTGAAAGCTAAAGCTCAGAGAGTCAAAGGGTTTAGGAAGTATTTCTTCAGTCAAGAGTAGTTGGAATGGAATAGTCTGGCAAAACGATGTATGGAGGGAGGAACATACAATTTTTTAAAACAGGTTGATAAAGCTCATGGGGCAGGGGAAAAGAGGACCTAGTAGCGGTCATGAAAGGGCGGGGGCCCGGAGCGAATCTCGACCCCCCAAAAACAATTTTGTGGTAACACACACCAACACACCACACCACACAACACACACACACACCCACACACACCAACACACACCCAAAAACACACACAACACCATACCCATATATATATATTTAATATATTAAAAAATATATATTTTTTTTTTTTTTATTATCACACTGGCCGATTCCCCCCAAACACGGTGGCCCGAAAAGAAAAATTTTCACCATCATTCACTCCACACTGTCTTGCCAGAAGGGGGCTTTACACTACAGTTTTTAAACTGCAACATTTAAAACCCCTCCTTCAGAGTGCAGGCACTGTACTTCCCACTCCAGGACTCAAATCCGGCCTGCCGGGTTTCCTGAACCCCCTTCATAAAAAGACTTTGCTCACACTCCAACAGCACGTCAAGATTAAAAACCTTTGTCTCCATTTACTCCTATCAAAACGCTCAGCATGCCCGCTGGAATCCCAAACCCCCCGCGCACAAAACCCCCTTTTACCCCCCCCCCTCCAAACCCTTTCCCCAGGCCGACCCCCACCCGCCTTTCCCTTTCCCCTACAGCTGATACACTCTTTAGTTATTCTTTTCGCTCCTTCTTCCCCATGTCCAACCACCTCAACAACCCCCCTCAGCCCTCGGACAACATTTTGGGAATCCCCCCACCCCCCTCCCCTTTAAATTTCCCAAAATACGAATTCTCTGCATTTATTCACACCACAAAATTGCTCTCGACATGACATCTCCACTGCCTCCACCCTTTCCTCGCTGCAACATTTTATCACCCATCTTCACACCATATAAGAGCGTGGTAAACTAACCTCATACATTCCCCTCTTTGCCTCCAAGGACAAATTCTTTGTCTCCACAGACTCCTAAGTGCAAACCCCCCACCCTTTTCCCCTCATCAATTCATGATTCACCTCATCTTTCATAGACCCATCCGCTGACACGTCCCCCTCCCAAATATTGAATACATTTACCTCCCCAATCTCCTTCCAATCTGATATCCCAAACTTCTACCAATCGACTCATAAACCCTTCTCTTTCCTTATTTACTTTCAATTTTCTTCTTTTGCACACCCTACCAAATTCATCCACCAATCCTGCAGCTTCCTTTAGAAACCCCAAGAGCACAGTGTCATCAGCAAAGAGCAACTGTGACAAATCCCCTTTATGTGTGATTCTTTATCTTTTAACTCCACGCCTTTGCCAAAACCCTCGCATTTACTTTTTACAACCCCCTCTATAAATATATTTAAACAACCCCGGGGACTCACACATCCTTGTCCCAAGGCCTCTTTTTCTGGGGAAATAATTTCCCTCTTTTCCCACATACTCTAATTAGCCTCACTACCTCGTAAAAACTCTTTACTGCTTTCATAACCTACCTCCTACACCCTACCCTGCAATCTGCCCCATGCCCCCCTACCACCCTGTATACCCTTTTCCAAATCCAAAAAGCCCCAAAGAACCCCTTTGCCTTATTAAATACGTTTACTTTTATGTTTCACTGTAAAAAACCTGGTCCACACACCCCCTACCTTTTCCCAAAGCCTCCTTGTTCCGCATCCTTTCTCCTCTTACTTTTAATTCTTTTTAAAAATAACTCTACCATACACTTTGCCCCCGGTATCTCAAAAGACTTATCCCCCCATAATTTTTTAAAACCCCTTTTTTCCCCCCTTTCCCTTTTACAAAAGGAACTAAAGCTTTCCCCCTTGCCAATCCCTAGGTACCTTTCCCCTTCCAAAAATTTATTAAATAATTGCACCAACCACTCCAAAACATATCCCCCCCTGCTTTTAAAATTTCTATCTTTTTCCCATAATCCCGGCTCCTTACCCCCCCCTTTTATTTTACCTACGCCTCACGAACCCCCCAACTCCAAATGGCTCTTTCCCCCACCCACAAGATGTTTTTCCCCTTGCCCTATACACGAAATCCCCAGCTTCCCCATCTTATAAAATTTAACAATTCCTCAAAATATTCCCCCCCACTTCCCCAAACCTTTAATCTCCATTTAATAACCTCCTCTCCTATTTTTAACTAAAAATCCATTTTTTCTCTAGGCTTTCTTAATTGTTAAATTTTCCCCTCCAAAAATTTTTTTATTTTCAAAAAAAAATTTTTTGATAACCCTCTCAACCCACTCTCTCATTTGCCCCTCTTTTTTCATTGCTTCAACCCCTCTCTTAAAACCCTCTCTTTTTCTCCATAATCTTTCCCCCCTTCATCACTTCACTTTTAGAAACTTCCCCATAAAGATAAATTTTTCTTTCCCCTTTCTACTCTCTTCACATCATCATTCCACCAATCGCTCTTCTTCCTCCCGCACCCACTTTCCTGTAACCACAAACTTCTGCTGAACACTCTAACACTACATTTTTAAACCTACCCCATACCTCTTCGACCCCATTGCCTATGCTCTCATTAGCCCATCTATCCTCCAATAGCTGTTTATATCTTACCCTAACTGCCTCCTCTTTTAGTTTATAAACCTTCACGTCTCTCTTCCCTGATGCTTCTATTCTCCTTGTATCCCATCTACCTTTTACTCTCAGTGTAGCTACAACTAGAAAGTGATCTGATATATCTGTGGCCCCTCTATAAACATGTACATCCTGAAGTCTACTCAACAGTCTTTTATCTACCAATACATAATCCAAACAAACTACTGTCATTTCGCCCTACATATATATATATATATATATATATAATATATATATATATATATATATATATATATATATATAATATATATATATATATATATATATATAATATATATATATATATATATTTATATATATATATATATATATATATATATATATATATATATATATATATATATATATATATTTATATTTTTTTTATTTATATTCTATATTTATATTTTATTCATATTCTATATTTATATTTTATTTATATTCTATATATATATTATTTAATTATTATTAACACACTGGCCGATTCCCACCAAGGCAGGGTGGCCCGAAAAAGAAAAACTTTCACCATCATTCACTCCATCACTGTCTTGCAGGAAGTGTGCTTTACACTACAGTTTTTAAACTGCAACATTAACACCCCTCCTTCAGAGTGCACGCACTGTATTTCCCATCTCCAGGACTCAAGTCCGGCCTGCCGGTTTCCCTGAATCCCTTCATAAATGTTACTTTGCTCACACTCCAACAGCACGTCAAGTATTAAAAACCATTTGTTTCCATTCACTCCTATCAAACACGCTCACGCACGCCTGCTGGAAGTCCAAGCCCCTCGCGCACAAAACCTCCTTTACTCCCTCCCTCCAACCTTTCCTAGGCCGACCCCTACCCCGCCTTCCTTCCACTACAGACTGATACACTCTTAAAGTCATTCTGTTTCGCTCCATTCTCTCTACATGTCTGAACCACCTCAACAACCCTTCCTCAGCCCTCTGGACAACAGTTTTGGTAATCCCGCACCTCCTCCTAACTTCCAAACTACGAATTCTCTGCATTATATTCACTCCACACATTGCCCTCAGACATGACATCTCCACTGCCTCCAGCCTTCTCCTCGCTGCAACATTCATCACCCATGCTTCACACCCATATAAGAGCGTTGGTAAAACTATACTCTCATACATTCCCCTCTTTGCCTCCAAGGACAAAGTTAAATAACAAAAAGGCACAATACCGTGACTGGAACGATACACAAATAACCCGCACATAAAAGACAGAAGCTTACGACGACGTTTCGGTCCGACTTGGACCATTGACAAAGTCACTTTGTCAATGGTCCAAGTCGGACCGAAACGTCGTCGTAAGCTTCTGTCTTTTATGTGCGGGTTATTTGTGTAAGGACAAAGTTCTTTGTCTCCACAGACTCCTAAGTGCACCGCTCACCCTTTTCCACTCATCAATTCTATGATTCACCTCATCTTTCATAGACCCATCCGCTGACACGTCCACTCCCAAATATCTGAATACATTCACCTCCTCCATACTCTCTCCCTCCAATCTGATATCCAATCTTTCATCACCTAATCTTTTTGTTATCCTCATAACCTTACTCTTTCCTGTATTCACTTTTAATTTTCTTCTTTTGCATACCCTACCAAATTCATCCACCAACTTCTACAACCCGGTGGCCCGGTGGCTAAAGCTCCCGCTTCACACACGGAGGGCCCGGGTTCGATTCCCGGCGGGTGGAAACATTTCGACACGTTTCCTTACACCTGTTGTCCTGTTCACCTAGCAGCAAATAGGTACCTGGGTGTTAGTCGACTAGTGTGGGTCGCATCCTGGGGGACAAGATTGAGGACCCCAATGGAAATAAGTTAGACAGTCCTCGATGACGCACTGACTTTCTTGGGTTATCCTGGGTGGCTAACCCTCCGGGGTTAAAAATCCGAACGAAATCTTATCTTATCTTATCTTAACTTCTCTTCAGAATCTCCCAAGAGCACGGTGTCATCAGCAAAGAGCAACTGTGACAACTCCCACTTTATGTGTGATTCTTTATCTTTTAACTCCGCGCCTCTTGCCAAGAACCTCGCATTTACTTCTCTTACATCCCCATCTATAAATATATTAAACAACCACTGTGACGTCACATGTCCACCTTGACAATTCCTCTCAGTATTTTGTATGTCGTTATCATGTCCCCCCTGTCTCTCCTGTCCTCCAGTGTCGTCAGGTTGATTTCCCTTAACCTCTACTCGTAGGACATATCTCTTAGCTCTGGGACTAGTCTTGTTGCAAACCTTTGCACTTTCTCTAATTTATTTACTTGCTTGGCTAGGTGTGGGTTCCAAACTGGTGCCGCATACTCCAATATGGACCTAACGTATACGGTGTACAGGGTCCTGAACGATTCCTTATTAAGATGTCGGAATGCTGTTCTGAGGTTTGCTATTCGCCCATATGCTGCAGCAGTTATTTGGTTGATATGCGCTTCAGGAGATGTGCCTGGGGTTATACTCACCCAAAGATCTTTTTCCTTGAGTGAGGTTTGTAGTCTCTGACCCCCTAGACTGTACTCCGTCTGTGGCCTTCTTTGCCCTTCCCCAATCTTCATGACTTTGCACTTGGTGGAGTTGAACTCCAGGAGCCAATTGCTGGACCAGGTCTGCAGCCTGTCCAGATCCCTTTGTAGTTCTGCCTGGTCTTCGATCGAATGAATTCTTCTCATCAACTTCACGTCATCTGCAAACAGGGACACTTCGGAGTCTATTCCTTCCGTCATGTCGTTCACAAATACCAGAAACAGCACTTGTCCTAGGATTGACCCCTGTGGGACCCCGCTGGTCACAGGTGCCGTCTCTGACACCTCGCCACGTACCATGACTGGCTGCTGTCTTCCGGTGTGTGTGTGTGTGTGTGTGTGTGTGTGTGTGTGTGTGTGTGCGTGTGTGTGTGTGTGCAAGACAAGCCAACGGGGGGTGGAAATCTTTAGCTCAAGTACTTTCACACTTCTCAGTGCATCATCAAGAGCTGTGCAATGTTGCAAGAGAGCAACCAAAGCAGGGAGCAAGGTCTCAGAGTAGCATAGTGCAGATGTGTCACCGTCCACGGTTACCCTTAGACTGGGTTAGTGGTCGGTGCCAACCCCACCCTACCATCATCTCCCTACTACCCATATGGGATAGGAGGGTTTCTGAGATGTCAAGTATGAAATTATAAGATATAAAAAGCCAACCCTAAGCTTTTTCAAATCGTTTATAACAGGTCATGTGATTTGAGAAAATAAGTTTCTCGTTAGATACTGTAGACATGGATTGCTATTATTCTGTGTGACCTATTTAAATAATAAAAGAAAGGGACAGAATGTGCTATTTGTCCGTTTAAATGTCTTGCTCTGAGGTACTCGAATGTTCTACCTAAGTACTGAGAAGAATCTCTCCCTAAATATTGTCTACTATTTTTTTCTCAGTGTCGGTTAATATGCCATACATGGAGATCTTCTATGCCTTTCCGAAAATATTTGTATGACCTAAACTCTACTAATACCCTTTAATCTCCTTACATTAACTCGTTGTCTTGTGTGCTTGTCACTGCATGGTACATTAACAGCTACACACGTTATATAACCATCACAACTGACGTGGTTTGAAGTTTTGGTGCATAGACACTGGTCGGGCGTCACCAATCCATCAACCCACCTGGCATAATGAACAATCCTGTGGTTAAGTATAGCATTGTTGTTTAAGATTGTGTACAACGGACTCTATTAAATAGCTATCGAGCTTATGAACCCAAATCTTGACTCACTCAACACCATAGGTAACGAAGACCTCATGAAAATATCAACCTGGATGACTGCCAATAAACTTACTCTTAACACTGACAAAACCTTCTATATTCTGTTCGGTAACAGAGCAAGTGTTGCACAACTTGACACTAAGATTGACAGTGCTCCTATTGCCAAACATAATGAGGGCAAATTCCTGGGCCTACACCTTGACAGCAACCTGAATTTCAGTACCCATATCCAACTTATAACAAAAAAAAGTGTCCAAAACTCTTGGGGTCCTCTCTAAGATACGTTACTACACACCACAATCAGCCCGACTCACACTATACTATTCACTCATCTATCCCTACCTCACATATGCCATTTGTGCCTGGGGATCAACAGCAATTACCCACCTAAAGTCAATAATAACCCAACAATAAGCCGCAGTAAGAATTATCACACAAGTTTTCAAAAACCTAAACTTACTCGTTGTTCAGAACATCCACACTTACTGTTCTACAGTCTACATTAACAGAAATACATTAACAGAACCTTAAATTCTAATATTAACTCTAAACTAAAACACTTTCTTGATAGTTGTGACGGGATCCATAGACATAATCCCAGACACAAATATCTCCATTACATTTCTCGTGTACGGCTAAATCTATACAAAAATTCAATATACATAAAAGGACGTAAAATCTGGAACTTCCTGCCTGGAGACTCTAGAAGTGTCGACTCAACCACCATTTTCAAAAATACTCTTAAAAAAACATTTTATCTCCCTAACACACCCACCGGTAGCTAACACACTCTACCGGTACCTAACACACCCCACCGGTAGCTAACACACCCCACCGGTACCTAACACACCCCACCGGTAGCTAACACACTCTACCAGTACCTAACACACCCCACAGGTAGCTAAAACACCCCACCGGTACCTAACACACCCCACCGGTAGCTAACACACTCTACCGATACCTAACACACCCCACCGGTAGCTAACACACTCTACCGGTACCTAACACACCCCACCGGTAGCTAACACACTCTACCGGACCTAACAC
>NW_026466069.1:0-5000 GCF_026875155.1 Cherax quadricarinatus
CCCAAAATTGGCAAAAAGACATATACAGTGGCTGTGTTGCCAGCGCCAATAAAAAAAATATACATACAATAAAAAGACATAGGATTTACTACAAAAGAAAAGGCAAATGAGTTTGTGACCAGAAAAAAGTGAGAAAGAAATATAAAATAATAAAATAACTTGAGGAAATTAGGAAGCAGTGTATAAACTGCGATAAAGACGGTAACGGAAGGATAACAGATAATTTTTCTTCACACGTGAGGTAATAAGCTATTGGAGTGGAATCCAGGAGATGACTGATGTTGCAGCCACTGGAAATTAAAAAAAAATATTCTGTGACAATACAGAAAACAGGACATTATGAGCACATCTTTGCTCAGATACAAGTGACCACTACAAATAGGTATATACATTAAGACAGGTGTCACCTTCACTGCCTTCAAGCTTGCATCAGCAACCTTAATATATTCCTGAAGACACCACAACATCGTTTAACAAAGAGTAAAATTCACATGGCTGTGGATACATTAATTTTCCTCCACTACGCTACGTACTGAAGATGAAGCTTCGAGGAGGAGTATGTCAGACACAGGTGGTAATTATGAAGCTTCGAGGAGGAGTATGTCAGACACAGGTGGTAATTATGAAGCTCCGAGGAGGAGTATGTCAGACACAGGTGGTAATTAGGACATTTACTGAGGAGACATGTTGATTACCGTCGGCTTGATAAATCCCTGGAGGGCGAAAAGTCTCTTCAGTAAATATTGAGACACATATTGGACTGATGAAGCCACTGTGTGGCGAAACGTTTCCTCAGTGAAGGTTCCCATATGTTGTTTCAACTCGTCGGTTTTTTAAACTATTTATTACATCTTCAGTAAATGCCCTAATATCGCATGTGTGTCTGAATTTCCTGTCACCACGTGTAACTTCATAATAGCATTAAGTTTAAAACTGTTACGAAGGTTTATATTATAAACCTTCGATACAGACAAACTGGTTTAGAAAGAAAGGTAAGCAAACACTAGCACATACTAAAAAACGTTTCGGTCCCGGAACCTTGATCACTTCTCAGTTATCAAAGTTCCAGGACCGAAAGTTTTCTAACAAGTATGTCTTAAACCAACTTCATAATAGCCCAGGATGGTCTGATACATCGTCTAAGTTTCATTTCCAACTTATAGTTTAGTATGGAATCATATAAACACCTGAAAAACACAAAGTTACCCACAACCTTTGATTAAACCCGACATCTCTCTTGTCGGTTTAAAATTCACCGTCCAGAATGCTATTATCTCTGGATCCCTTAAATTAGATTTAGGGGGTTTGCGTGTCTGGTGGGATTCCTTCGCCTCATCCTTCAGCGTTATGAGTTCTTATAATGTTCTCGGTATGCCTTGTGTTGTGCTGGCGTTCTTTGTGCTGCAGTAGTGTTTATTGTGTTGCTCTTGTATTAGGTGTGTTCTCCTGGGATTCCTTGTGTTCGTTGTGATGTACTAATGTTCCTTGCACTGTCTTAATGCGCTTTGTACTAACTTGGTGTTCCGTTTAATATTCTCATGTTCATTGTGTTCTGGTTCTGATGGTTTATGTGTTGTCATCGTTCGCCTGGTACTATCCTGTTTTTTTTTTCTGTTACCATAATATGTGTGTGTGTGTACTCACCTAGTTGTGGTTGCAGGAGTCCAATCATAGCTCCTGGCCTCGCCTCTTTACTGGTCGCCACTAGGTCCACTCTCTCCCTGCTCCATGAGCTGCATCATACCCCTTCTTAAAGCTATATATGGTACCTGCCTCCACTACCTCACTTTCCGGACAATTCCAATTCCTGACAACTCTTTGACTGAAGAAATACTTCCTAACATCCCTGTAACTTATCTGAATCTTTGACTCCAAATTGTTACCCCTTATTGCTGTGTCCCATCTCTGAAACATCATGTCTTTGTCCATCTTGTCGATTCCTCTCAGTAGTTTATATGTGGTTATCATGTCCTCCCTATCTCTCCTGTCTTCCAGTGCCGTCAGCGTCAGGTCGAGTTCTCTTAACCTCTGCTTGTAGGACTTGACCCTTAGCTCCGGGGATTAGTCTTGTTGTAAACCTTTGCATTTTCTTTAATTTCCTGATGTGCTTGGCCAGGTGTGAGCTTCAAACTGGTGCTGTATACTCCAATATGGGTCTGACGAACACGGTGTACAGGGTCCGGATCAAACTCCTTAGATGTCGGAATGCTACTCTTAGGTTCGCTAGTCGCCATATGCTGCAGCAGTTATTTGGTTGATGTGCGCTTCAGATGTGCTCTGTATTATACACACCCCAAGATCCGTTTCCTTGAGTGAGGTTTGTAGTCTTTGGTCCCCTAGACTGTACTCTGTCTGCGATCTTCTTTGCCCTTCCACAATCTTAATGACTTTGCACTTGATGGGGTTGAACTCCAGGAGCCAGTTTCCGGACCAGGTCTGCAGCCTGTCCAGATCCCTTTGTAGTTCCGCCTGGTCCTCGTCCGATTGAATTCATCTCATAAAAATTCACATCATCTGCAAACAAGGACACCTCTGAGTCTATTCCTTCCATCACGTCGTTCAAAAACTTTTTTATAGCCCAAGAAAATGCAATCTACCCACTTCTCTCTTTCTTGTCTTACTGCCATCACCCTCTCATATAACTCCAATAGGTTTATGACACAGGCTTTCCCGTCCCTGAAACTGTGCTGGTTGTCGTTGATAAGCTCATTCTCTACTAGGTGCTCCACCACTCTTCTCCTAATATTCTTCTCCTTGACTTTGCATACTATACCTGTTAGTGACACTGGTCTGTAGTTTAGTGTTTCATGTCCGTCTCTTTTTTTTTTAACTTGGGACTACATTTGCTGTTTCCATACGTTAGGTAGTCTCCCTGTTTCGATAGATGTGTTGAAGATTGTTGTGAGTGGCACACATAGCGCCTCTGCTCCCTCTCTCAGGATCCATGGAGAGATGTCATCCGGCCCCATCGCCTTTGAGGTATCTAGCTCGCTTAGCAGCCTCTTCACTTCTTCCTCGGTTGTATGTAATGTGTCTAACATTTGATGGTGTACCCCACCTCTCCGTCTTTCCGGAGTCCCTTCTGTCTCCTCTGAGAACAGTTCTTTGAATCTCATGTTGAGCTCCTCACATACTCGGAGGCCGTTTCTTGTGATCTCCTCTCCTTCCTTCATCAGCCTGATTACCTGATCCTTGACTGCTGTTTTCCTCCTGATGTGGCTGTACAACAGCCACATGTGTGTGTGTGTGTGTGTGTGTGTGTGTGTGTGTGTGTGTGTGTGTGTGTGTGTGTGTGTGTGTGTGTGTGTGTGTGTGTGTGTGTGTGTGTGTGTGTGTGCGTGTGCGTGTGGTGTGTGTGTGTGTGGTGTTGTGTGTGTGTGTGTGTTGTGTGTGTTGCGTGTGTGTGTGTGTGCGTGTGTGTGTGTGTGTGTGTGTGTACTCACCTAATTGTGGTTGCAGGGGTCGAGACTCAGCTCCTGGTGTGTGTGTGTGTGTGTGTGTGTGTGTTGTGTGTGTGTGTGTGTGTGTGGTGTGTGTGTCTGTGTGTGTGTCTGTGTGTCTGTGTGTGTCTGTGTATGTGTCTGTTTGTCTGCCTGTTTGTCTGCCTGTTTGTTTGCCTGTCTGTCTATCTGCTGTCTGTCTTTGTCAGTCTGTCTCTGTCTCTCTGTCTGCCTCTCTCTCCTCCGCCCACCTCTACCCACCTTAGGCAGACAACCTTTCTTCAACCACAAATGGGAAGACCTCACGAGGTAATTAAAGTAGGAAGCCCGTAACTCAGAGGCTGATCACAGCTGGTGTTGCCGGAGGCCTTCATCTTCACGCTGTAAATATACATCACGGCCAGGTTCACGTCTCGCTGTAAGAAACACCCTGATTTTCACGGGAATTCTCTGTAACAACGTCTGTATGTGTATATTTAAATATGTGGCGAAAAACGATGGAGAGACACGGGAGTAGTGTAGACTGTGGTGGTTACTGTGTAGGGTCGTGTTGGTTGGTTAATGGGTTTAAAGCCTATCGACTACAAGAGGTCATTAACTTGGCCAGTCACATGATGACCACCAGTCAGTGCGGTACAGCAGTGGAATACAGTACCAACAAGTTGATGAATTAGATACATGTGAAACATTGGGCATTTTTACTTTGCAGAAGTTTCGCCAACCAGTGGCTTCATCAGTCCAATACAGGGACATATACGAAATAATGTGGAAGCAATATAATCAGTCCCTCTGCCTACTAGCAGGTACTGAGAAACCAAACTACAATACTGAAACACATGCTCCTACGTTGAGGAACTGATTACCTCATCTACTATTTTCTTTACAATCTGCAAGACTGAGGGACTGCTACAGTCTAATTTATCAACCACCACTCAAGAATACTTTATCCCAAATAGGAGTTAAAGTAAATTCTGAGCATACGTACGTACAATAAGGGACAAACGCCCCATCATGAGGTCCTCTGGGATATGTGGGACTTCTTGAGAAGTTCTCTTAAACTACTCGCGTGAGATCTATAGAAACCATCTTTAGTTTTGATGTGATATCATTATATTTTTTCTCCATGGGGAAGTAAAGAAGAATTCTTCCTCTGTAAGCCATGCATGTCGTAGGAGGCGACTAAAATGCCGGGAGCAAGAGGCTAGTAACCTCTTCTCCTGTATACATTACTAATGTAAAATGAGGAAATTTCTTTTATGGGTCACCCTGCCTCTGTGGGGATGGCTGGTGTGTAAAAAAACTTAGATTTGCGGGTACTCACTGAAGATATATTTTTTCATTTATGTTAATGTAAAAATTAATAATTTTGTGCCAAAAGAGCCTTAGAAAGCTTGCCTAACCTTATTATAACAAACGCAATTTAATTTAGCCTAGTCCAACTATATACATTTTAAATAAGTTTGCAGTAATTTAATAACAAACAAACATAATGAAATATATTTTTTCGTTAGATTCAGAATGATTTTTGCGAAAATATTGCATATACAAATTTTCGCTTGC
>NW_026466069.1:10000-14386 GCF_026875155.1 Cherax quadricarinatus
TGTACGAGAGTTTAGTGGTACCAACACTCTTATATGGGTGTGAAGTATGGGTTGTCAATGCTACAATGAGGAGGAGGCTGGAGGCAGTGGAGATGACGTGTCTAAGGGCAATGTCTTGCAGTTCCTGAGAGACGAGGCAAACTGCTAACCACGTCAGTTATCAAGGCAGTGCGCAACTACCCAAGAACGGATAATTGTGTCCCTCTGCCCCATCATCGCAGGAATCACAAAGGTAGACCCAAGAAAAGTCCCACTGAAAACGAGAAAATTTGCGCACAGGTTAGCAAAAAAATTGAAGAAGGTAACACAGTGGGAGCAATAAGAATAATTACAAGTGACGACACTGTAGCCCCCAAAGATGAGACCACAGCCCAAGCACTAAGAGACAAGCATCCAACCAGGGACACAATAGCCATCAACAACAACCCTGAGGAAGACCCCATCACTGAACAATTAATTTTGTCCTGAATCGAAGTCTATAAGGCGATTGTGTCATTTCCTGCAGGATCTGCAGGAGGTTACACGGGAATTCGACCTCAGCACCTCAAGGAGATGGTAAATCCAGTACTCGGTGCATCTGCATCACTTCTCACCGAGTTAACAACTTTCGTCAACAACTGCCTGGCTGGGCGAATCCCGGAAGAAATTAAACCTTTCTTTTTTGGAGCCTCACTGTGTGCCTTGAAGAAGAAGGATGGGGGAATCAGACCCATTGCGGTTGGAAACACTCTTCGCCGTCTCGTTGCCAAAGCAGCAGTAAGAAACATTCGCCTAGAAGCTGCCAGTTTACTCCAGCCACACCAACTGGGCTTTGGGGTCCCTCTAGGCAGTGAAGCTGCAGCTCATGCGGCAAGGGCCTACATCAGAGACCTACCAGAAGACAAGGCCATAGTCAAACTTGATTTTAGAAATGCCTTTAATATGGTAAAGAGAGATGCTGTCTTGCCAGCTGTTCGGGATCGCTTCCCCAGTCTTTTTCCGTTCATTTCAGCCGGCTACAGCAAACCCTCAATTCTTTTGTTTGGAGAACATGAAATTCTCTCATCAGAAGGTGTTCAGCAGGGTGACCCACTCGCTCCACTTCTCTTCTGCTTGGCAGTAAGAGAACTAACTTCCAGCCTACGCAGCGAGCTCAACATCTGGTACCTGGATGATGGCACTCTGGCAGGTACTGAAGAGTCCCTGGTAGGGGACCTACAACTGGTGAAAACACAGGGAGAAGACTTGGGACTCATCCTCAATCCCTCCAAGTGTGAAATCATCACAGCAAACCAGGAAATAATCAATGCTGTGCGAAGAATTCTCCCAGAAGTCTCTACTATCACTCCGTCCAACAGTACCCTCTTGGGAGCACCGCTGGGTCACCAGGCCATCGACACAGTCCTCAAGGACAAATTGAATGACCTGATGAGAATGGAGGAGAGAATAAGCAATCTTGATGCCCATGATGCTCTGTATCTCCTCACAAGGTGCCTTACTATTCCAAGACTCACTTACTTCCTCAGGTGTGCACCCTCTTTTGACAACCCAACACTTGACGAATATGACGCACACCTGAGGTCAACCCTTAAGAAGGCACTGAACCTGTCACTAGAGGATCAGCAACGGGATCAGGCAACCCTCCCAGTACGACTGGGAGGTATAGGGGTGTGCAAAGCAACGCATGTTGCTTTACCTGCTTTTCTGTCTTCGTGTTTGGCTTCCAGTGCATTAGTCAAGAAGATTGTTCCCGAACGCTTGAGAGACATGGTAGGAGCTCAAGACCCCAGGTTTACTGTAGCAGCGATTCGGTGGGACACCCTTACAGATTCCTCCAGTAGACCAGCTCCTCCCAAAGAACACAAACAGTCCCACTGGGACAAACCGATCATGGAAAAAATCGCCAACACAATACTCTCCAACGTCTCAGGAAAGGACAAAGCTCGTCTCCTGGCAGTGAAGGCACCACACTCAGGAGATTTCCTGTTTGCTGTTCCCAATTCCTCCTTGGCACTCGACTAGACCCACAGGCCATTCGGATTGGTGTTGCTCTTCGCCTAGCCGCCCCCATCCTCACCGAACATAGGTGTATTTGCGGCAGGGCGACAGCTGATCAATTCGGACTTCATGGTCTCGTGTGTCACACAGCAGAAGGGAAGTATGCCAGGCATGGGGAGGTCAATGACATCATAAAGAGAAGCCTCGCCACAGCCCGTTGCCCAGCTCAACGGGAACCCCAAGTGCAGAGGTCTGACGGAAGTCTAAAGCGTCCTGATGGAGCCACTATGCTACCGTGGAAGGATGGAAAGCAGATTGCCTGGGACTACGCATGTGCCGCCACATTGGCAGACACCTACTTGCCATACTCCGTAGTGGAAGGGGGTGAAGCTGCCAGCCACAGGGAGACTCAGAAGATCCGCAAATATGAAGACCTTCCCCCTTGCTATAACTTCATTCCAATAGGGTCGGAGACCCTTGGAGCATGGGGCAAGTGTGCTCTAAAGTTCCTCAAAGAGCTAGGTGAAAAGCTCATCATAGAAACCAAGGACCACAGGGCGACCAGCTTCCTCTTTCAGAGACTCAGTGTTGCGATCCAGAGAGGAAATGCCTGCAGCATTCTGGGCACGCGGCCCACCGCAGGGGAGCTGGACGAAGTATTCGAGATGTAGCTCTGAGTTACCTATGTTGTTTTACTTTGTATCAGATTTTTGTGAATGTTTTGTCAATGTATTTTGTCTTTAAATAAAATATATATATATATATATATAATATATATATATAATATATATAATATAGGGGGTGGTAGGAGAAAATTCTCAAACAGCTTCAGGGAGAATCTTGAGTTTTCCCTGAAGCAAGTTTATTCTTTTCTCTGAGGATGAGGGTCCCTATAACAGTTCTAGAGGTGGTACCTCCCTATATTTATATATATATATATATATATAATATATATATATATATATATATATATATAATATATATATATATATATATATATATAATATATATATATATATATATATATATATATAAATGTAGGTAATAGGTTGGTAGACAGCAACCACCCAGGGAGGTACTACCGTCCTGCCAAGTGAGTGTAAAACGAAAGCCTTTAATTGCTTTACATGATGGTAGGATTGCTGGTGTCTTTTGTCTGTCTCATAAATATGCAAGATTACAGATACGTCTTGCTACTTCTAGTTACACTTAGGCCACACTACACGTTTATTTATACATGCTCATCTGAGTTTTCTTTGATTTTTATCTTAGTTCTTGTTCTAATTACTTTTCCTTTTATATCCATGGGGAAGTGGAATAAGAATCTTTCCTCCGTAAGCCATGCGTGTTGTAAAAGTCAACTAAAATGCCGGGAACAATGGGCTAGTAACCCCTTTTCCTGTAATAATTACTAAAAAGAATAATAAGAAGAAAACTGTCAAAGTGGGAAGTCTGAATGTGCGTGGATGTTGTGCGAATGATAAGAAAGAGATGATTGTGGATGTTATGAATGAGAAGAAGCTGGATGTCCTGGCTTTAAGTGAAACAAAGCTGAAGGGGGTGGGTGGGTGAGTTACAGAGGAGAGGAATAAATGGGATTAGGTCAGGGGTTTCTAATAGAGTTAGAGCTAAAGAAGGAGTAGCAATAATGTTGAAGGATAAGCTATGGCAGGAAAAGAGGGACTATAAATGTATTAATTCAAGGATTATGTGGAGTAAAATAAAGGTTGGATGTGAGAAGTTGGTTATAGTAAGCGTATATGCACCTGGGGAAGAGAAAAGTATAGAGGAAAGAGAGAGATTTTGGGAAATGTTGAGTGAATTCGTGAGGAGTTTTGAACCAAGTGTGAAAGTACTTGTGGTTGGGGATTTTAATACTAAAATGGGTAAAAATGTTGTGGAGGGAGTAGTAGGTAAATTTGGGGTGCCAGGGGTAAATGAAAATGGGGAGCCTTTATTTGAACTGTGTAGAAAGAAGTTTGGTAATAAGTAATACATATTTTATGAAGAAGAGGATAAATAAATATACAAGGTATGATATAGCACGTAATGAAAGTAGTTTGTTACATTATGTATTGGTGGATAAAAGGTTGATGGGTAGGCTCCAGGATGTACACGTTTATAGAGGGGCAACTGATATATCGGATCATTATTTAGTTGTAGCTACAGTTAGAGTAAGACGTAGATGGGAAAAGAGGAAAATGACAACAACAAGCAAGAGGGAGGTGAAAGTGTATAAACTAAGGGAGGAGGAAGTTCGGGTGAAATATAAGCAACTATTGGCAGAAAGGTGGGCTGGTGCAGGTATGAGTAGTGGGGGGGTTGAGAGGGTTGGAATAGTTTTAAAAATGCAGTATTAGAATGTGTGGGCAAAGTTTGTGGTTATAGGAGGGTGGGTGCGGAGGAAAG
>NW_026466070.1:0-14919 GCF_026875155.1 Cherax quadricarinatus
CCCCAAATGGCCTCCTCAATCGAGTCGCAAGTGCTACCACCCCAGCCCCAGAGAGATGTACCCCATCCCTTGCATACATATCATGTTTGCCATAAAAGTTGTTCCAGTTGTCAATGAATGGGATTGCAAGTTCCTTGCAGTACTTTTCTAGCCACAATTTACACCAATTGCCCTAGACAACCATTCATTTCCTACTCCCCTTCTAGGCAAGATGCTACATATGATTGGGATCCCTCCCTTAGACTTAATGAAATTTTATAGCTGACCTGTACTTATCTAGCAGCTCTTCTCTCCTACCCTTCCCAATATCATTTCCACCAGCACTGAGACAGATAATGGGCTTGTTTCCATTACCTGACATGATATTATCCAGCCTGTTGACAATGTCCCCAACACCAGCTCCAGGGAAGCACACTCTATCTCTCATCTTCTTATTCCTATTACAAAAAGCACGGTCAATATATCTTACCTGAGAGTCACCAACCACAAGAATGCGCTTACCTCTGTTAGCGGGGAAAGTAGTCCCCTTTTACCTTCACTTGGCCACTGAAGTACATTCACCCTGAAGAACAGAGAAGCGATTTCCTACCTTCAGATCTTCACTCTTAACTTTCCTTACTCTGATGCGCCTCCCATTACTGTGAACCACTCGCCACTTGTAGCAGGTGCTGGACTGCACCTCACTGCTGGTAGCCGTTGCTACCTCCCCAACTACAGCCTCCTCACAGCGAGAGACAGACTGCACCTCACTGCTAGAAGCCTCATTCCCCACAACTCCAGCCACCTCACACTCTCTCCTAGACCCATTGAGGTGGACCTTCAGCCTCCTAATCTCCTCCTGGAGAAGCAAGACCTCCTCCTTCAACTCTCCAACCTCAATTTTTAAAACACTGCAGAAGCAAGCCATGCTTTGTAACCGTCCACGCTAATCCCCAAAGCAGCTCAGGGTCTGTGACCTCACGTGACGACTGACCACTGTGTGTGTGTTTTACGGCTCGCTTGCCGCGAGTTCAAGTCCCACCCATACCGTGGTTTGTGTATATGTGTTTCCCATGCCTTTTTTATTTACCTTACATAAAATCATAATTAATGAGAACGGTAATGAAATCTGGGTATTTAAATACGAAATGGTTCAGAAACATTTTATTTCAGGAAAGTACCATCACTGGGACCCTTAACATACATTCAAATCTAGGATTTTGAATAATTTCAAAACTAAGATAAATCGCGCAGCTGTATCAACATTCAAGAAATTAAGTTTTCCTTAATAAAATAAATAATAAGTGCAATTAAATTACATATATATTTAGCTATACCCAGAGAAATGAGTATCTTGCATTGTATATATGCTGTGAATTTACATTAATTCCTTTTTCAACATTTAAAATGTTCTTGAATGGTGGTATCAGGTTACACGTAGCCTTATCGACCCTCGTATAGTCAGTTTGGTTTTAAATCCAACAAACCATCCATCTAACCAACCAGATATAGTGGTATTCAGGGTACATACACCATGAAATATTTTTTTAGTGTGTGTTCGTGTGAATTGCAGCTCTGATGAGAACAAACTCATCATAGACACCACTGCCTCTAATATCTCCGACGACATAAACAGAAATATAATCAACGTGACTCAGCAACTGTAGTGGTGCTCACCATCCCATGAAACAACTTTGAATAAGTCTTCGTAGGTTAGACACCAAGACACCATCACAAATGAATTTTTGAAATCCCAGTATATCAGCAGAATGGATAACCTTAATAACATTTTTGTAATATACAACTTAATTTCCATATCCACTTAAGAAATTGAAATGGTGCACTGCTAATTACCAAGAAGGACGACACTCAGAGACGAGTTTTTGGATCTTTATTTTTTAATCTCTCCAAAAAAATCGGCCAAAACAACGGTTTCCACAATTTAGCTGAACTTGCCAAACAATTCCTGGGACGTTTGAGAACTAATGTGACCTGACTCACACAGCACTTGTTTTCCACCTCATCGTTACTCGTCACTATGTTCTCATCCACCATTACTAGAGTTACACCTTTGTGACTTGGTAAAACACACTGTGTCAGCGGAAAGTCGTCAATAAAAGTTCTTCCATGAACGTTGAGGATAAAAGACTTGTATATCACATTTTCTCGTATTTTTATGTTCAGCTTCTGTTTATTGAATGTTCTTCGTCAAGTTTCTACCAAGCTGCTTATTTTGGTTTCCTCTATTGTAAGAATCGACAACTTAATATTATTCACAAGTAATTTCCACGTAGAAGAAACTCATAGCGATGTTTCGGGCAGTCCTGGACCATTCTCAAATCACAACTGAGATGAAACAAAATTCAGAGGAGACCTGATGACAGGTTAGGTGGATGGGAGGGAAAGAAGTGAATGTTAGTAATAGTAGGAGGAGGAGAAGGATTAGTAGTATAAGCAGTAGAAGTAGTAGTAATAATAAAAATATTAATAAAACAGTAGTAGTGGAATCAGCAGCAGTAGTTGTAGTAGTAATAGTGACAGCAGTGGTAATAGTAGTAAACATAGATGCATTATTAGTCTAAGTAATGATAGAACTAGTAGCAGTAGTAGTAGAGATGTAGTAATATAATATGGTGTATTATTCTTCGTGTTGATAAAATCAATGATGGAAATGGGGAAGATAATGTACGTAGGTATACGACATTGTACGTAATTCTTAATTTCCCAAACGAGTACCTACTTCTCAAAACAAATTTCCATCACTGTAAATAACGTGCAATTGTCATATTACAACTATTATGAACCGTACATCAATTTGTATAGAATATTCATTATTACATTTTACATTAACCGAAAATGAAGGTAGCACTATTATAGTCATAAAGCAACTTTTTATTCCAGGAAGCTCCACTATATTTCTAATAATTCGACAGTAATCGCTCGGAGAGTTTTTTTCTAGTATCTGCACTTAAATTTATAACTTTTTTTTAAGAGAAAGGTTGTGTAGTATAGCTTCCAGTGCATGTGTTTCCATGAATGCCGAGGAAGATATTCTGTTTCCTTAGTTGAATGATCGCTGGTAATAATTTATCCACGGGAGAAAAATATTAAACCGCTTATTGAGAATCTATATGCACTTCTTGTTCTGTCAACATTCCCAGGTGTATTTGGTCGCTGATTTCTTCTCTAGGATGTAATGGAGAGGATTCTGTTGCTTCTTACTGAATGGACAAGAACACATGTAATCCATCCAAGACGCTGAAACTCGTGCATTGTCGTGCGTTATTACCATTTTCATCATCAATAATAGTTGTTTGGCAAGAGACGTGCTTTCGTTACTCATCCCCCCGAACCCCCTGACGTGGCCTGTCTTCAGCCAGACTGTACCATCGAAGACAGTGGACACGCTAAACGACCAAGTCTCTTTGAGCCAATACCCTGAAGGGGGCCTACCACAAGCACTCAAAAGCATCAAACCTGGCTCTATCACTCTGACTCGTTGCTAGTAACTACTTGTGTCTAGTTCTTCATTTTAATACCTGTTGATAAATAAAATTGAAATAATAACTAGTTTAAGGTATAGGTATTTGTTATGTCTAACTTAAGTTACAGTTTTAAGCAATAATCGTGCAATCATTTATTAACTCACTTTTATCTGTGATCTCCATTGGCCACAGTACAACAGATGTAGATTTCGTAGACAGTTAAATTTACCGACAAAGAATGACAACCACAACAAACACCCGGACACCTATTTAAGATTACGTGAACAAGATTAACAGGTTTCAGGAAATATTTCCATGTCTTTACCCATCCTAGGAATGAACCTGGGTTCTTCTCTTGTGAGAAGTTGCTACCACTAAGCTACAAGATGGGTTAATTTAAAAAACAAAGAAAGATATATTCTTAATTATTAATCTTGACGTAATTCGTTTGAAGATACGCCGAAAGGTTAGTGACAAATGTTGTTCAGATGTCCGCCTCGGGGAACTAGTGATGCTTCATTTTTTAAGCAATTTAAGGCTTCGAATTTCATGACGTTTGGAGCTCAGCGATATACATTTAGTGATAAATATTATTAAAATGTGTAAACATATTCCACGACATTAAACAATTTCTGCTTTTATATTTAGAATTACCTTAAAATCATGTCATGCTGCTTGCTAAATAATAATTAACGCAAGAAAAGCAAAAGCAACGTTTCAGGCTTTTTCTGTAGTTTGAGAGATAAAAGTATCGTTTGTCTACATAGCATTTATTTGTAGTCGATAAATTCCTAGTCTTGTATGTTGGAGTTGTGAGTTATCCCCACTCAGTTAAGTCACTCACGACTGATGTTAAGTCACTAACATTGCCATAACTCGAACTAAAGCGAGAACATGTCTTCATTTAACATCTAAATGAGGACTGAATGCTTGTTGAAATCATTAAAGAAAAATTTTCGATTTCAGAGGTATAAGTATACAGCAAGATGTTGATTACCTAGTAAAAACAGATATCAATATCAAAGGGAGGTGTTGTCCAGCAGGTTGTTCCCACGCACAGGCAAAGTCGACGTCCTCAAAAACCAATGAGGAACAATGTTAAAACTATTAATCATTAAAGCTCTCTGGATTTAATTATATTTTCTCAAAATTACTGATTAACGAAGGCTGGTAAACCGGTAAATGATATGTAGTGTATAATAATTTTGCTGAAATATATCCTAAATAATCAGAGTTGGTATTCTCTATTGCAAAGTGGTTGATAGCTTAAAAGAAAGAACCGTAGTGATGTACATACAGACGCAAAGAGTGGAAACGTAGTCCTTCAGCAATAGAAGGTGTGTTGTGTGTTCACAGTTAAGATTTATAAGAATCATTGCTCTTGTTATATGTCCCTTTTGGCCAAAAAGTGACTGAGACTCGAAAATCAAATGCTTCATTGATGTCAGAGTTATAGTCTTCAATTCTACAGAACCATGAATATTTCCAACCTTTATAATTGCACTTGATTAAACAGAAATACCAGAGCCATTGGTCTAATATTATGAGAATTACACGTGAAATAACCTGGTATCTCTTCTTTATTACGTAAACTGGCAATATTATAGGTATTTCACCACCTGCACTGTAAACACAAATGTATTTTAACAAATCTTGTAAACTAATGATGAGAAGTACTCGAGTAATCTTCACCCGGGTGTGAATAATGAAATATAATTAAAAAATCAACAGTAAACAGTAAACGTAGCAGATAATATTCATAAATAAAGCGAAGGATGCTAGGATATATAAATATAATGCCAGCAAAGATGGGTGTAAGGATTCAGTGAACAGAACAAACCATCAGTGTAGAGGTTTATCACGTCATAACTTGATGAAGCCCTACAGTGAAACGTGGTCCCAATAAAAGTTTATTCAGCGTGTTATTTATTGATACATAGGGTGAGAGCCAGGTTAACTGAAATAATTTAACATTTGTGAACTCATCGTTATGTTAAAGAGTTTCACAGTTTACAATCAGAGGTGTGACTCCGGCCAGACAGTTGACGTAGCAACAATCATGAACAAACTGACTGAAACTAAACCCATGAATATATTATACTGAAAATCATTACTTTTTTTTTCATTGTTATCTATTACAATGATATAACGACGAGGGTTTTTAATATGTTGTATGTTCCAGGAGGTTTTTATGGGTTTCATAGTTTTCAGGTGATCTTTGAGAACGTTAAATTTTCCAGATTTTCAAATGATATATTTTAAGTTTAATCTTTAAGCTGTACATATCTAAAAACAACCATATATATCACAGACAAACTATCGAGATCAAGACCTTCTTATATTGTGTTATATTAAATGTTATAAAATATTTGGGAATTTTACCTTGGTGCTCAACCTTGAAAGAGAAAGTTGTATATGTTTGTGATTGTGTAGAAGCTTCTCACAGTGACACAGAGCTGAGAATCGATCACTGCCAACTGAGCGAGAAGCAGAAGAATGAGTCAAGCTGGACCCCGTCACTTCTTTTATGGGAGAGCTGAGCCACACACTCACAGCCTATTGGCTACCCCCATCAACCTAAGATCACTCTAGCGGCAGGTGATTGGTGCTTCCTAATATGAGGCGGCAGGTGATTGGTGCTTCCTAACACGAGGCGTGTATGGAGACACATGTAATTATTTTAAAGTTCCATCTGTTGTGAAATTCCAGCTACAAGCGTTTTGGTGATTCGAACTGTCGTCTTTAAAATTATAATCCATAGCTCTACCAGTGGGCTAGCCATCACCATAGATACCGCTTCCAACCTGTCACAATACAGCAGCGACTACTGAGACTTTGCAAGACCACACTATGGACCCAATTTCAGTTTACAGAAAGCATAACACAGTGTGTGGTAACAAGGACAAACACACTCTTCCTGCCTCCTATTAACATTTACGTAATGAGAAAACCGTAAAAATGTTTTGCATAATTCACAGGAATCCCCTTTAACATAATTAACATTTAATAAGTGATACGAAATTTATTTGGATATGTACAGTGTATAATAAGTATGACATTTAGTGACAGTATATAATGTGTGGAACGAAGCATGTAGAGATGACCTGGAAACAGAAATATCGGGAGGAGTACTTTTCTCATAGAAGCTGTGCTGTATAGTCCTTGTGGCTTAGCGCTTCTTTTTGATTATAATAATAATAATTTTCTCATAGAAGGTATATTATAAAGACTTGTCATTATATAAATGCATGTGCAACGTTTGGAAACTTATTTAGATATGTATCGCTCTCTAAGAGCTTTACCAATACAATAGAAAGAAAGAAAGAAAGAAAAACGGCTAAAGATCAACTTGGCAAAAACTGTGGGAATGTTTAAATGTTCAGAATTCTGCTCATCAGTAGTGCCAAGACTGACTTCCGATGCTAAACAACACTCTTCCTGTCAGATGATCCAGGCCTCACTCCATTTCATTAGATGATTTTGATTATTTGTGTATAACACAAGCGTTATTGATATAATCAATGCAACAGGTGTATTTGTGTTTATTAACAAGCGTTTCTGAATACCTAGCCGTTTCTCCTACATACTTCTTAATGCCAGCCGTGTTTGCATGTCGCCTACAGCTGCTGATGCAGTGGAGTGTTAAGGGTAACTTAGTGGATGATATTACACTCTTCCTCTGGGTACCACCACTACCTAAACACTGATTTACAGAAGTCAATACCGCAGTCATTACTGCAGTTATCTGAACTTATACTACCTCGCTGCTACATTGACACTCTCATAAATTTGGCCAAAGACAAGGGCAACTGATCACTGTAAACGAAGGTGGTGGTGTTATCAGTATGACAGATCGTAGATGGAAGTATTGTCTTCAAGATAGCAGATCTTCTTAACAACCATGGTCTCTTACGGAGTCGGAGAAATATCAAACCTGGAACAGATACAGAGGTCGTTTACGGTCCGCATAGAGCAAAGCAAGCAGGGATTCAGTGGACACAATGAGGGAACACTGTATCAACATCCATGGCCCCACACTCTTCAGCATCTTATCAGGTGCCAGATCAATCAGGCTGTGATGGATATGTAGGTCAGCGGGTCACAAGCAGCAACAGCCTGGTCGACCAGTCTAGCGCAAGGCGAAGTCTGGCCCAAGGATCGGGCTATAGGATAGAAAAAACTAAGAAACTAAATCAAAATATTTCAAAGGTACAACGTTTCCCACGATGCAGGTCTGTGGCAATGCAAAGAGTAATGTTTACAGTTTGTTCGGCGAATGTCACTCCCAATAAAGGGCTGCCTCCCATCCAGCGAACCGCGAGTGCTTAAGGGTTATATCGACATAGGGTACCCATCGTTAAATCAAGTAACGTTTAGTTCTTTGACCAATTGCAGGCAAGCCCCGCCATAGCTTGAAACAAAGTGGTTCACTTACGGTCAACATATGGCAGACTTGCCTACCTGCTGGTTGAGTACGGTGCACTCTCGGCTTTTGCCTTGTCATCTGTCATCGTCGTGTACACTTTTGATTGCTCCATCTGTCCATAGTGCACATGTTTGTATATAGTGCATGAAGGTAAAACATACATAATATCCATCTACTGAGTTTGTTTTGCTCCAGATTCCATTACGACCAGGTCACAGGCCATTCATTATTTGTGTTTGTAATTGCCGAAGCAATTTATAGCCATCTCGAAAGGCATAAATTGATTAATGAATCTCAGCACGATTTTACAAGGAGCGTTCCTGTCTTACGAATTTGCTAACTTTCTTCACTAAGGTATTTGAGGAGGTAGATCATGGTATTGAATATGATATTGTGTATATGGACTTCAGTAAGGCTATCGATAGAGCTCCACATCAGAGGCTATTGAAAAAACATAAAGCACACGGAATAGGAGGAGAATTTTTTTTCCTGGGTTGAGGCATGGTTGACGAATAGGCAGCAGAGAGTTTGCATAAATGGGGAGATATCAGAATGGGGACACATCACAAGCGGTGTTCCACAGGGGTCAGTGTTGGGCCCCTTGTTGTACACAATCTACATAAACGACATAGATGAGGGAATAAATTGTGACATAAGCAAATTTGCTGATGACAAACCAAAATAGCCGTCTCCAAGTTCCATTCTAATGATGACATTAGAGCACTCCATGAGTATTTTGAATAGACAGTTGCAGTGGTTGGAGAAGTGGCAAGATGCAGTTTAATATCGACAATGCAAAGTTCCCTGAAATGTTGGACAGGAAAAATAATGTTTGCCTACATAATAAACTAAAATAAAGTTATATCTTAATATTACGGATGGCTAAAAGGATTAGGGTTCTAGTATCAGTAATCTAAAACCAAAACAAGAGTGCATTAGTTTTTGCAATAAAAACTAAACAGAACCTTGCTTCATATCAAGAAGTATAAATAATAGAAGTCCTCAGGTTGTTCTTCAACTCCATATTGTCTTTTGGTTTAGCCCTCATTTAGATGTAAGCTGCACGAGTTCCTGGTCACCGTATTACGGAATGGATATTAAGCACTGGAAAACGACAAAGGAGGGATGATCAAAGTTTGATAAACCCATTTATCAGAAAATCTTCCCTATGAAGATAGACTGAGGCCCTGAAACTGCACTCTCTAGAAAGGCGTAGAATTAGGGGTGGATATGATTGAGATGTATAAATGGAAAATTGGAATTAATAAATGGGATGCAAAAAAAAAAATAGCGTGCTAAAAAAATATCTAACATAGACAGAACTCGCAGCAATGGCTTTAAATTGGAAAAAATTCGAATCAGGAAGGATATGGGAAAGCACTTGGTTGGTTATAGCGTTAGGGATGAGTGGAACATCCTCCCGAGTACGGTCATAGACACTAGGACGTTGTGTAGTTTTAAAAATAGGTTGGATAAATACATGAGTGGGTGTGGGTTGGTGTGAGTTGGAATTGACTAGCTTGTGCTACTAGGTCGGATGCAGTACTCCTCCCTTAAGTGACGTGTCTGACCTAACTAGGTCAAGGCATTGGCTTAAACCGGTGGAAGAATTGGACCTTCTTCGCATAGACCAGTAAGCCTGTTGCAGTGTTCCTTCTTTTTTATGTTCTTATGTTCTTAATAAAGGCCATAGATTTTTTTAGGAGAAAAAGCGTAACGAGACCTAAGATCATTCTGTCCCAGCCAGGGACTTCATATGCAT
Organism: Cherax quadricarinatus; assembly: GCF_026875155.1. Lineage (NCBI taxonomy): Eukaryota > Metazoa > Arthropoda > Malacostraca > Decapoda > Parastacidae > Cherax > Cherax quadricarinatus. The sequence goes on from NW_026466070.1 coordinate 9,653, forward strand.
CTGCTCCCACTAATTTCACATTTTTCGTTATGGTAGAAATTTATGAACAGTATTTTCGAATGAGCTGCGTTCCTCCCTTGGTGTAGAACTGGTCAGGTTATACATGGATCACCTGTAAGTATTCTCGATAACATGTCCATGATGGTTCCCAGGAGACTCGACTTGGCTGATTTTCAGAAGCTCAATGCAGTCGAGTCTTCAATCATATTTACACTAGAAAATTGTAATGACATCCTTCTGTTCTTCAATATTCTTTTATGTAAATAGGGCGACAAACTGTCATTCTTAGTGTACCGGAAACCTACCAACAGGGATGATTTACAACACTTTTACTCAGGCCACCACAACAATACGAAATAAGTGATCACTGGATATTTCCTTAGTGCTTACAAGATCTATATCCTTGAATCCCTTAATAATCTTCCCGGAGAGCGAAAGGTAGCTGCAGTAAATGTCACATTACTAATGTCTTGTACCTAACATATTGTCAATAATTCTACCAGTACTTCTACACTCCTGAGACTGGCAAGTCCCCAGTCAGATTTATAGTTCTGTCAAACAGCAAAGTGCTGAGCAATATTTCTAACATCTTTCCTAATTGCGGACTGAAAGTGACTGCTTCCTCCAGTACCACAGTCAGGAATCTCGACAGATAGCAAACAAAAAGTTTTGTTGATACCAAGGCTGGTGTTTGTATAATGACATGTGAAAGCGGCGATGAAGTGTACATGGGAGAGACAGTCAGGAATTTAGACATGCATATAAATGAACTCGAATACATCTGACGTATTGATAATATCAACAGTGTTTGTGATCTTCATAGGAATAGCACCAGCCATTTAAGGAACTGGTGTGATCTTAGACGTCCTAAAAAAAGATTTTCTACTAAAACGTCTTTATTTAGAATCATCAGTTATCAAACTTTGCAACTCACTTCAGCAGAACTCTAAGAATTTTAACATTTATAAAGCCTTAGCCAAATTGATCTTGGACCGCCACAGCCGTGAGACATCAATTATATTTGGCGCTCCACGTCTACACTTAACTATCCTCTATTTATTTCTTTTAATTTATCTACAGCTCTGAGGTATATACCTATGTTTTTCCTTTGTATTGGAATGATCACGCTCCAGGTGAGCGAAACGTTTTTCTAATACGTTATTATACAGTATGTCATTTCTTCGTAGAGGTTTTATATGACAGATGGATGAAGAATTTTCCTGAAAGACAGTATATAAGATGTGTAGTATTTATATAACATACATACACAACACAACACACACAAACACACATATTATATATAATATATATAGAATATATATATATATAATATATAATATATAATATATATATATATATATATATATATAAAATATATTAAATTATATATACTATATACGTCGTTCCGAATAGCCCAGAACTTTCGATCTGACTTAAATAGCAACGCTCATCTTTGCCATATAGGACAAGCGAAAATTTGTGTATGCAATAATTTCGCAAAATTTAATCTGAACCTAACGAAAAAAATATATTTCATTGTGTTTGTTTAGTATTAAATTATTGTAAACAAATCTATAACATATTAGTTGGATTAGCTATAAAAATTGCCCACATGTTATAATTAGGTGTATGCCAGTTTTTCTTCTAAGATTCTTTTGGTGCAAAATTAAAAATTTTTACATTAACATTAATGAAAAAAATATATCTTTAAACGTACAAGAGAAAATTTAAAAAAGGACTTAATTTTAAATGAGTTCTTGCTAATTGACCAGTTTTACATATTCGGCTCGAGGGGCTTGGACTTCCAGCAGGCATGCGTGAGCGTGTTTGATAGGAGTGAATGGAGACAAATGGTTTTTAATACTTGACGTGCTGTTGGAGTGTGAGCAAAGTAACATTTATGAAGGGATTCAGGGAAACCGGCAGGCCGGACTTGAGTCCTGGAGATGGGAAGTACAGTGCCTGCACTCTGAAGGAGGGGTGTTAATGTTGCAGTTTAAAAACTGTAGTGTAAAGCATCCTTCTGGCAAGACAGTGATGGAGCGAATGATGGTGAAAGTTTTTCTTTTTCGGGCCACCCTGCCTTGGTGGGAATCGGCCAGTGTGATAATAAAAAAAAAAATATATATCTTAGATATAATAATTTTCATAATGCAAGAATTTAAATCTTTCCGTGGATTTAATATTTAGTGGCTGTTTCCTTTACAAATAATTACTTATTTTTACGTGAGAAATAAACATTTAAATTTGTTTGATGCGAAGAATGAGAAGCTCGAGGGAGAACACAGACAGACTGGTAAGATGACCCACCAGGAGGATAACAAACATTCCCTGAAACACACAAGAACAATTATGTTTATATTAAGAACTTAGATGATAACATTAGTAAAGCGATTAAATAAACATTTTGTTATAAACAGCGATCATTAAAAAGGTAGAACTGCTGCACATTTTGGCCTTGAGGGCAAACATACAGAAAACCTTATATTAGTTTAGACACAGAATGTAAATGATTACCCATAGGTCTGCTGAGAGAGAGAGCCTCGTTGACTATGATCTTGGTGGGAATATGATTACACACAGTGGAGTTGGGTACCTCAGCTATCAACCACTGGAAGAACAACCCAGCCTCCGTCATCGACGTCATCCTGAGAGGTAAACCAACCTAAGAAAAAAACTACAAGAAACAAATAAAAGGAAGTAATGGAATTTACATGCAGTAGTGCGAGCGAGAGCGTTGTACTCACTAGTTGTACCACCTGTTGTACTACCTAGGTTGTATTTCACCTAGTTTGTGGTTCAGGGTTCGATTCATAGCCCTGGCCTCCCTCTTCATTTACCGCTACTGGTCACTCTCCCTGCACTTTTAGTTTTTATCATACCTCTGCTTAAAGCTATGAATGGATCCTGCCTCCACTACTCGCTTCCCAAACTATTTCCACTCCATGGCAAACTCTTGACTGAAGAAAACTTCCTACATCCCTGTTGATTCATCGATCTTCAGCATCCAACTGTTGTTCCCCTTGTTGCTGTGCCCCCATTTCTGACTTCTGTCTCTGTCCCCTTGGCAATTTCTCTCAGTATTTTATGTCGTTTACATTTTTCCCCTTTCTCTCATGCCTTCAGTGTCGTCCACGTTTGACTTTCCCATAACCTCCCTCGTAGGACATACCCCTCACTCCGGGACTAGTCATGTTCAAACTTTGAATTTTTTTCCCAATTTCTTGAATTTTTTTGACCAGATCGGGGTTTTTGATACTGGTTGTGCATACTCCAATATAGGCGTGACGTGCACTGTGTACAGTGACGTGATTGACTCCTTACTTAGGTGCCCATATGATGCAGCGGTTATTTGGTTAATAAGAGTCTCAGGAGATGTGCTCACCCTAAGACCCTTTTTCCCTTGAGTAAAGTTCCAGCCTTTGTCCCCAATAAGCTGAAACTCCGTCTGCGGTCTTCTTTGTCCTCTCCCAAGTTTTTTAACTATGGACTTGGTAGGGTTAAACTTCAGGAGCCATTTGTCGGACCAGTCTTGCGGTCTATCCAGATTCTCTTGCAGACTTACCCGATCCTCGTCCGTTTGTGTTCTCCTTATTAGTTTCACAAAGTCTACGAACAGGGGAGCAAGGGTGCAGTTGGCACAATAAGGGAACACTGTATCATTTTTCCCTTACCCCAGACTATTCACCATCTTACCAGAAGATATCAAAACACCGCTGGAACAAGAATAGAAGTCTTCAAGAGAAACTGGACAAGTATCTTCAGGAGGTGCCAGACCAACCAACTGTGAAAGGATACTTGGGGGCAGCGGCCTCCAGCAGCAACAGTATGATTAACCAAGGCAAGCCAAGAGACGAGCCGGCCCATGGCCCCGGTCTACAAGAGTAGAAAGATTCTTGAAACTCGTCAAAGGTATGTCAAAGAATATAAAGGGACACCTCTGTATCTTTCCCTTCCGTCACGTCAATTTACATATACAAGAAACTGCACCGGGACCCAGACTGACCCTTGTGGAGCACCTCTCGACCTATGCGCCCATCTGACACCTCATCCTGTACAAACACGCGTTGTTTCCTTCCTGTCAGGTATTCGCTGATCCACTGCAGTGCTATTCCGGCCTGCTCATATCGCTTTTCAACCAGTCTCTTGTGTGGTATTGTGTCGAAAGCCTTCTACCCATCCCTATCTTTCCAGTCTCACTTCTGTTAACTTGTCGTAGAACTCCAGTACGTTTGTGATGCAGGATTTCAATTCCCTGAAGCCATGCTGGTTGACATGTAATAGGCCGTTCCTTTCTAGATGCTCACCTCTCTTGTCCTGATAATCCTTTTCATGACTTCACATACTATAACATGTCAAGACGCTGGTCTGTAGTATAATGTTGTAGTATAATGGAGAGATGTTATCTGGGCCCACTGCCTTCGAGGTATCTAGTTCCATAACAGTTTCTTCACCTTCTCGTCGGCTGGGTGTAGTGAATCCAGCACTTGCTGGTGTACTCCTACACCCCTGGTTTACACTGGATGCCTCTCGAACATACTGCCAATACCTCCTAAATATTGTTCTGAGCTCTCCACATACTTCCCTGTCCCTCCCTTTTACCTCCCTTTCGTCTTTACTTACTTAGCCTGATTATCTGGTCTTTGACTGATGGTTTTCTCCTGATGTGGCTGTATAATAACTTTGAGTCAGACGCATAGTCGTGTCTCATCGAAGATGAGATGTTTTCCTGAGTTCTTTGCCTTCTATACATTTCCTAAGCTCCAGCACACATGGCTTTGGCCTCCACATATTCGGGTTAACTATGGCTCACTCCCGGGGGGTTCCCCCCCCCCCCCCCCCCCCCTATTTTCCCAATGTCTCTTTTGCCCCTTTGTACAAAGTTTTCTTCCTACACTTTCTGGCTATATGTTACAATAATTTTATTTACTGTCTATCCCTCTAGCTCTCTTTCCCACTGCACCTAGTGCAGGAATTGCCTTATACTTGTGTAGTTGCCCTTCTCCCGTCCTTCTCGTGCTGCTTCACTCTCCACTGTTAACTCTACTATGTATTCGAAACAGGGCCACGAGATCACTAGCGTAATATCCCCAATGTGTAATATTCCCAATGTTTCAACTGTTCAAGATGAATACGAGGTCCAGCCTTGCTGGTTCATCCTCTTCTCTCTCTCTGGTTGTGTCCCTAACGTTTTGGTGCATGAGGTTGCGGGGGTCGAGTCCGAGCTTCTGGCCCCGCCTCTTCACTGATCGCTACTAGGTCACTCT
>NW_026466071.1:0-13596 GCF_026875155.1 Cherax quadricarinatus
AATTTAAAACTTAAAAGATTTGATTTTTTTGTTGGGGGTTACCATGGGGGTTATTTAACCTCCAAAACATTGTAAAAGGACGGGTTATGACATTCAATCTCTTATTTTTAGATAATAAATATTCTATATAAATGATTAAAATACACTTTCATCTCCTATCTTATCATAAATCATTATTTTTTTCGTTTTAAATTTCTCAACTACTACATGACAACTAAAGATTGAAATTCTACTCCTTCTATGAAAGCATACAGCTTAGCCAATTTTTTCATTCTATCATCATCGAAACCCAAATGTAGAACGGAATCCACAGCAAGTGCACTCTGATCCACTGTCCACAATCTTACCATACATTTTTGGCTTCTGACACAACATGCCACAATTATATATATATATATTATATATATATTTATATATAATATATATATATATATATATATATATAATATAAGTAATATTTAAATTTTATATATAAATAAAATATATATAATATATAAAATAAATATATAATATATATATATATAAAAATATTTAATATATATATATTTAAATAATAATAATTTATATATATATAATTAATATATATATATATATATATATATTTTTAATATATATATAAATAATATATATATAAAATAAAATAAATATATTATATATATAAAAAAATATATATATATTAAAATATTTATATATTTTATATATTTATATATAAATAAAATTATATTTATATATACATATATTAAATATATATATTTTATATATTTACTTTATATATAATAATATATATATATATAATATAATAAATTATAATATTATATATAGAGTAAATAATATATATATAATTATAATATATTATATTAATAATATATATAAAATAATATAAAAAATATATATAAATATTTTTATATAAATTTATATATTAATATAAATATATATATATATATATATATATAGAAATAAATATAATAAATATAAATTATAATATATAAAATAAAATATAAATATATAAATTATATATTATATATATATACAATAAAAAATTATATATATATATAATATATTATAATAAAATATATATATATATATATAATAAATATAAATATATATACATTATAATATATATATACATATATAAAATTTACATAATATATATATAATAAATATATATATATATATATATATATATATATATATATATATATATATACATTATAAATAAAATATATAATATATATATATAATATATAAAATAAAAAATTTATATATATATATATAAAATTAAAATAAGAGGCCACAGATAAAACAATCACTTCTAGTTGTAGCTACACTGAAGTAAAAGTTAGATGGGATACAAGGAAAATTAGAAGCATGGGGAAGAGAGAGAAGGTTTATAAACTAAAAGAGGAGGCAGTTAGGGAAAAAATATAACAGCTATTGGAGGATAGATGGCTAATGAGAGCATAGGCAATGGGTCGAAGAGGTATGGGGTAGGTTTAAAAGTGTTTGTTTAAAGTGTTCACAGAATTTTGTGGTTACAGGAAAGTGGTGCGGGAGGGAAGAGAAGCGACTGGTGGAATGATGATGTAAAGAGAGTAGTAAGGGAGAAAAAGTTTAGCATATGAAAAAGGTTTTACAAAGTAGAAGGATGCAAGGAGGAAGAGTATATGGAGAAAAAGAGAAGGGTTTAAAAGAGTGGTGAAGCAATGTAAAAGAGAGCAAATGAGAGAGTGGGTGAGATGTTATCAACAAATTTTTTGAAAATAAGAAAAAGTTTTGGAGTGAGATTAACAAGTTAAGGAAGCCTAGAGAACAAATGGATTTGTCAGTTAAAAAAAGGAGAGGAGAGTTTTTTAAAGGGAAGTTAGAGGTTTTGGAAAGATGGAGGGAATATTTTGAGGAATTGTTAAATGTTGATGAAGATAGGGAAGCTGTGATTTCGTGTATTGGGCAAGGAGGAATAACATCTGTAGGAGTGAGGAAAGCCAGTTGTGATGTGGGGAAGTTCGTGAGGGAGTAGGTAAAATGAAAGGGGGTAAGGCAGCCGGGATTGATGGGATAAAGATAGAAATGTTAAAAGCAGGTGGGGATATAGTTTGGGGTGGTTTTGCAATTATTTAATAAATGTATGGAAGAGGGTAAGATACCTAGGGACTGTCAGAGAGCATGCATAGTTCCTTTGTATAAAGGCAAAGGGGACAAGAGAGAGTGCAAAAATTATAGGGGGATAAGTCTGTTGAGTATACCTGGTAAAGTGTATGGTAGAGTTATTATTGAAAGAATTAAGAGTAAGACGGAGAATAGGATAGCAGATGAACAAGGAGGCTTTAGGAAAGGTAGGGGGTGTGGACCAGGTGTTTTACAGTGAAACATATAAGTGAACAGTATTTAGATAAGTCTAAAGAGGTCTTTGTGGCATTTATGGATTTGGAAAAGGCGTATGACAGGGTGGATAGGGGGCAATGTGGCAGATGTTGCAAGTGTATGGTGAGGAGGTAGGTTACTGAAAGCAGTGAAGAGTTTTTACGAGGATAGTGAGGCTCAAGTTAAAGAATGTAGGAAAGAGGGAAATTATTTCCCAGTAAAAGTAGGCTTCAGACAAGGATGTGTGATGTCACCGTGGTTATTTAATATATTTATAGATGGGGTTGTAAGAGAAGTAAATGCGAGGGTCTTGACAAGAGGCGTGGAGTTAAAAGATAAAGAATCACACATAAAGTGGGAGTTGTCACAGTTGCTCTTTGCGTACAGGTTAGGAAACCAACAGCTGCAAACGTTTGTTAAAGAAAAGGATCTTGGGGTAAGCATTATAACGAACATGTCCCCTGATGCACACATCAATCAAATAACTGCTGCAGCATATGGGAGATTGGGAAACCTGAGATTGGCGTTTAGACATCTGAGTAAGGAGTCATTCACGACATTGTACACAGTGTACGTAAGGCCTATACTGAATATGTATGGAACCCTCACTTAGTCAAACACGTCACGAAATTGGAGAAAGTGCAAAAATTTGCAACACGATTAGTCCCGGAACTGAGGGGTATGTCTTATGAGGAGAGGTTAAGGGAACTCAACCTGATGACACTAGAGAATAGGAGGGATAGAGGGGACATGATAACAACGTATAAAATACTAAGAGGCATTGACAAGGTGGACAAGGATCGAATGTTTCAGAGATGGGATACAGAAACAAGGGGACACAATTGGAAACTGAAAACCCAGATGAGTCATAGGGATGTTAGGAAGTATTTCTTTAGTCTTAGAGTTGTCAGGAACTAGAATAATCTGGAGAGTGAAGTAGTGGAAGCAAGTTCCATAAATAGCTTTAAGAAGAGGTATGACAAATATCATGGAGCAGGGAGAGAGTGAATTAGTATCGACCAGTGAAGAGGCGGGGCCAGGAGCTATGACTCGACCCCTGCAACCATATATAGGTGAGTACATATAGGTGAGTATACACACACACACACACACACACACACACACACACAACACACACACACATACACACACATGGACAAGGAACACACACACACAACACACACCACACACACACACACACACACACACACACACATACTCACACACACACATACACATGGACAAGGAACACACACACACATATGGACAAGTAACACACACACATGGACAAGGAACACACAAACACACATAAACACACACACACACACACACGTGGACAGGTAACACACACACGGACATGAACAGGTACCACACACACATGGACAGGTACCCACACACACATGGACAGGTAACACACGCACATAAAACAGGTGCCACACACACATGGACAAGTATCACACACACATGGACAGGTATCACACTCACGCACATGAACAGGTATCACACACACATGGACAGGTACCACTTACACATTGACAGGTAACACACACACGCACCTGAACAGGTACTACACACACATGGACAGGTAACACACACACACACACACACACACACACACACACACACACACACAACACACACACACAAGGAGAGATAGGGGGACTTGATAACGACATACAAAATACTGAAGGTATAGACAAAGTGGACAAAGACAGGATGTTCCAGAGATGGGACACAGCAACAAGGGGACACAGTTGGAAGTTGAAGACACAGATGAATCACAGGGATGTTTTTAAGTATTTCTTCAGCCACAGAGTAGTCAGGAAGTGGAATAGTTTGGGAAGCGACGTAGTGAAGGCAGGGCCCCTACATAGCTTTAAGCAGAGGAACGATAAAGCTCAAGGTTCAGGGAGAGTGACCTAGTAGCGACCAGTGAAGAGGCGGGGCCAGGAGCTAGGACTCGACCTCTGCAACCTCAACTAGATGAGTACACACACACACACACACACACACACACACACACACACACACACACACACACATATCGTAGGGGTTCTTAAATGGAGATATCGAGGGTTGAAGGTAGACACACTTGTTGGATGGTAACATATATATTGTCAGACTGTGATGATGAATGTGGAGTGGAGCCCAGCCTTGCCGTGTTCTAGTCTGGATGGTCTGCCGCCTAGTGAGAGCGTGGCAGAGGTATGAGCCTACACATGCGCATCCCGTGACGTCACACAAAGTCACAGGCCTACAAGGGATCTCCTATCTAAAGCACATGGATGATACTAATATGCTATGCTATATAACACAGGGATCAGCAACTATGCTGACAGCTCGGTCATGTTACGTATGTCGTCTCGACATACACTACTATCTATAGGCTGAACAGGCAGGCGGTTCTGGGCTGATTCTATACAATAACAAATTCATATATAACTTAGAACTAATGGATGGTATCATAATGGATTTTACGTAATGGGTGTTAACGTATTCATTACAAACTATAAGAACAAATCATTATACAATATGGATGGAATTGATCGATCGATCTGTATTCATGCACTCTACGGATTCTGAGGAAGAATAAATATTTATATATATACAAGGTGAAATTAACAGCAAAGGCATCTGGTGCGCGCTCAGACTATTACTGTCAATTCTCAGAATACGGAGGGAACGTGAACACGAAAATTTCTGACAACTGATCAGCTAATGACAAAACACAGTTGATAATTTCATTCATCTCGGACATCTAATTATACAGGCTGTTTACACTTAAACCCAATTCTGCGAGGGTAAGGTTTACGTATGCAGAATGGTTATCATCTCTGGGAGGATCGAATTCCTCTGCAATGGCTAACACATGCCTTGACTGAGGACAGTCTGAACGAGTATCTACAAAAGATACAGCTACAATCACTAGTGACTGTGGAATTACTAGTTCGTCTGCTAGGAGTACTCAACTCGACTATTCGATACAGTAATTCTTGGCTCATTACAAAGTCACTAATGGGTGCTGGTGGCTGCACAGTAAGAATAAGATCTTCCTGGAGCAGGAATCGAATCACACCAGACCAGTTTTGACATCCTCGACAGTAAATGGAGGATCTGCAGTAACTACACTAACATGTCGCGATAAAGCATCTGCGACTACATTCGACTTGCCAGGTAAATGTTCAAAAGTGGGGTTGAACTCTTGGATAGTCAAGGTCCATCTGGCTAACCTTCCAGTAGGCTGTTTGTTCTGGAATAAAGGTATCAGTTCTTTCTTACTGGAGGAAAGAACAAACTCGGTGGAGTGGATGACTCCCCCCGGTTGAAAAAATTAACGCTATAACACGCAATATGAGCAAGGGAGAACGAATCTACTATCTCAAACTGCAAGCACAGGAGAAAAGAAATGAGCACGGTGAACAATGCTGATATTCAATCTGAGTCGCACACAGTGACACGAGGTATCAGCTATAAAGAAACTACACTTACAAACGTTAACAACGTGAAAGTTATTCGAGAAATAACTTCTTACAATGCACTGATTACTGTCAACTAGGATGGGATCACCATCTGGAACATTAGGAACAACAACAGACACTCTAGTGAGAACACTAGCTGTAACAGAGACGTCTTTCTGCATACGGCATGTGACATCAACAAGAGATGGCGTTACTAGTTGCAAGTAATCGTTTTCTGACAAGGCATCCCCTGTGGAGAAACTACTACTCGAACTAGCAGTCATTGCAGGGATAGGCTGTGCACTCAAGGCAGTCTGAGTGTCCCCGGACACTTGAGGCAACGGAACACTATCCAGCAAGTCTGAAGGTGTAGGTGGAACACAGATGGGAGTGACAGAGTTACTAGTGCCTGACCGCTCGGCTACGTTAATAAGTAATGAACGAATCTATAGGAACTTAATCTGAATTTCACATTTCGCAGCACTTTAACAAATCTCAGATACAAGCTGTGAGAACAAACACATTGCTCAGGGGCTAGATATTGTCTTTCAGTCGGTAAGGAAATGTTGGTACTGTGGACTGATTCATATTGACTTTGACTGGCATGATACACTAAGTGAACATTCAAAAGTGACTGGGACATCTTCTCAGTGAACTTACTGAAGGGCATAGGGCAAGAAAAAATAGAAAGAATGACACAATAAGCTTAAACGGGAAGAAAATGCTTAACCATTCTGCATAAGTAATTAAAAATTGACAGGTTACACAGTAAGTAAAGAACTCACACAAGAAAAATACGCAACTGAAATGAACAACACTTTGAAAATCAAGAGAACTTGTACTTTACTCAATTTAATTTGCTCAACTTTTACTTTAAATTGAATGACTGGCACAGTGAGTTGTCTTTACTTTCAATGCAACAGGGAAATACACAATAAAATGATGAAATGGACTCAATAAAACTTGTGCAAAGATAAAACAGAGGCACAATTCACTGAAATAAAATGACACAGACAGAATAAAATATTATGCACAGAACAGGGCATATGCAACTGCACTGAAATAAACTGTAGCAATATTGCAAATAATTGCTAATAAAAAAACACTGCTTAGAATCTCTGCAAGGAAAACTTTAGTGGCAACACAATATTTGCACAAGAATTATTGCAAAATGAGTCAATGTGCAATAATAAAAATTATTACACACACAAGAAAAGAAATATATCAAGGAATGAACACTTTAACTCTTAACTGCACTTAAACAACACTTAACAAGCAAAAGAACAATTTACTCTAAAAGAAGAACTTAAAAATTGCATTAAGAGTGAATTTGTTCAATGAAACATTAAAAAAAAATAATAGTAGATACAAAACACAGAACAAAAAAGTTTGAACACTTACAGTGATGCAGAACACAACACATCAACATAAACACAGTACTAGAATTTTCTTGCAATGAAACTTGATGTGTGAAAAAAATTTTGTAACAATGATTTCTTGCTTGTACAAAATAATGGCACTATTGTCTGTGGAAATAAGACAAATTAGACACTGGCTAAATGAAAGAATATGAACACAAGAATGTTCAACACACAGGGAACAAAACAAAAATACACAAAAGCTGGGAGAAAAAAAAAAATTACAGACAACACTGAGTTGTGATGCAGAATATGAGGTGAAAAATTTACTGAAATACTTCACTGGAATACTGAGAACACAAAGTGCACTGTGTACACTAACAAACTCTGTCAGCAACTAACAGAAACTTTGTGACAAAAATGTATTCAAAGTTTGTGATTTAAATTTCACTCAAATTGTCTGAAATATTTCACTTGAAATCTTGAGTCTTGCGACTTCCTGGGTTAAGTCTAGACTGTTTTTAAAATAGTTTGTGAGTGAATCAACAAGGAAAATATCTGGTGTTGATGGTGTAGCCTGACAAACTTGTCTCTCCAACAACACCTGACAAACTTGTCTCTCCAACAACACCTGACAAACTTGTCTCTCCAACAACACCTGACAAACTTGTCTCTCCAACAACACCTGACAAACTTGTCTCTCCAACAACACCTGACAAACTTGTCTCTCCAACAACACCTGACAAACTTGTCTCTCCAACAACACCTGACAAACTTGTCCTCCCAACAACACCTGAAAATTTGTCTCCCAAACAACACCGACAAACTTTCTTCCAAAAACCCCCTGACAAACTTTCTCCCAACAACACCTAAAAACTTGTCTCTCCAAAAAACCCTGAAAAACTTGTCCTCTCCAACAACACCGACAAACTTGTCTCCCAACAACCCTACAAACTTGTCTCTCCAACAACACCTGAAAAACTGTCTCTCCAACAACACCGACAAATTTTCCCTCCCCAACAACCCCTGAAAAACTTGTCTCCCCAAAAACCCCTGCAAATTTGTCTCTCCAACAACCCCTTTACAAACTTTCTTTTCCAAAACCCCACAAATTCTCTCCAACAACACCTACAAATTTGTCTCCCAAAAACACCTGACAAACTTGTCCTCTCCAAAAAACACCTACAAACTTGCTCTCCAAAACCCTACAAACTTGTCTCCCAACAACACCGACAAACTTGTCTCTCCAACAACACCTGACAATTTGGTCTCCCCAAACAACCCCTGACAAACTTGTCTCTCCAACAACACCCTGACAAACTTGTCTTTTCCAAAACACCTGAAAAACTTGTTCCCAACAAAAACCCTGACAAACTTGTCTCTCCAACAACACCGACAACAAAAATAAAAAAATTTTTAGTGTTGTACAAAGTGTTTAAAAACAAAATTTTCTTCAGTAAATAACCACAAAAGGTTGCTTAAAGTAATATACAAAGACGAACCCCTTTGCTAAAAATCCACATTTAAATGATGAAAAAATAGGGAATGTTTATTCTTATAAACCCTTATGTTTGATTAGTAAAGCAAGAATTAAAAACATGAATAGTTATTGTTTTAAATATCGTTTATTAATTTAATTTTATTCATTATATTACAAAAAAAGATATCAAATGAAAGGTTAATTAAATTACTCATATAAGAAGAAAAAAAAACAAGAAAAAAAAAAAAAATATTTTTACCTGTGAGCATCAGGGGCCCCCGAGCTGGATCAGGGCCCCAGAGCTGATCAGGGGGCCCCGACGGTCAGGGTCCCGAGCGGATCGGGCCCCAGAGCTGGTCAGGGGCCCCCGAGCTGGGTCAGGGGCCCCAAGCTGGATCAGGGGCCCCAGACTGGATCAGGGGGCCCCCGAGCTGGATCAGGGCCCCAAAAGTGGATCAGGGGCCCCCGAGCTGGATCGGGCCCCAAGCTGGATCAGGGCCCCAGCTGGATCAGGGGCCCCCGACTGGATGGGCCCCGAGCGGATCAGGGGCCCCAGAGCTGGATCAGGGGTCCAAGCTGGGTAGGGGCCCCAAGCTGGGCAGGGGCCCCAGACTGGGTCAGGCCCCAGAGCGGATCAGGGCCCCAGAGCTGGACAGGGGCCCCTGAGCGGATCAGGGCCCCAACGGATCGGGCCCCAGACGGGTCAGGGCCCCCCGAGCTGGATCGGGCCCCCCGAGCTGGATCAGGGGGCCCCGACTGGATCAGGGCCCCAGAGCTGGATCAGGGGGGCCCCCAACGTCAGGGCCCCAGACTGGATCAGGGCCCCCGACTGGACAGGGGCCCCCGAGCTGGACGGGCCCCCAAACTGATCCGGGGCCCCCCAACTGGGTCAGGGCCCCCAAACTGGATCTCAGTGTGGCGTCCTACCTTCCTAATTCAATTTTTTTTTTTTTTCTTATAGTTTGTGTAAAGGTTTAATTTCATATTTTAATAACTTTTGATAGTAATTATTTGTTAACATAACGTTGTGGAACAATACTTTACTCAAAAACCCTTTTTCCTTCAGCTCATAACCACTTAAATACTCATAAAGCAATAAATTTTTGCAACCTTTTTCATCACTGCTTCTTCCATAACTAAGATTGAATTTCTGCCCCATTGTCCCTTTTGCTTTCGGGCTGATGGACGCACTGCGCAAACGCTGTTTTCTTTCTCTGGGCGCACTTCCTGTTTTCACCAAGATGGCTGCCAGCTACCGCAGGGGACAAAACCGTGTTGTTTGACCTTGTTTTTAAAGGGGGAATTTACCCTACGAATGCCTCTTTTTATTACCAACGATTATACTGGGCACTTTGGGGATTTAAGTTTAAGACTTTCCGGGAAAAGCACTTAATGGATCATCACGAACTTTTAAAGTTTTGCACAGTGGAGGCAATAAAGGACGGTGACTCATACCCGGAGAAGAACATCACCGATCATCTGGCTGGAGGTCGCCCGCGGGATGCCTCAAAAAACTACACCTGGGTGAGGATCGCAACTTCCTTTCGAGGGAGACGATGTAATAACAGAAGACCCTTTTAAAGATATGGGGAGGGGCAGATATCACTTTAGTTCGATGGGCGGGGAACTATGAAAGGGGGGCCGGCTGGATCTTTCACCGTAAATGTCCTTTAAGAAGACCATTCCCTCGTATGTTTTCCTGGAGATTTTTGGACACAGCTGTACGTCCCACGCGGGACAACGAAAAGACTGCGCCTTGGGCCTTTTGCCACATGGCGCCGGGTTGGAGAGTAGCAGCGCCGCGGCCTTGGGGGCGGCAAATAAACCACGGAGTCTCAGGCGGAACCTCTGCCGAAGAATTTGATGCAGCAGGCAAAGGTAATTGGGCGGACGAAGTGGAGGGGCGTGTTAAGAATTGTGGGGACACTACCAGTGGCTTCGGATACTCCCCCGCAAACGGGCCCGGGAGTTGAGCAGCAGCCTGTGGGGGTGGGAGAGCCCGGTGATCCACAGGATTATCTACGCCCCTACGGGAGATGATTAAGTCTTTCCCTGGACGTGCCTGCGGAGGAGAACCCAGCTACGGACAGGAGATTCTGACGGTTGAGAAGGACTTGATTGAGCAGATTCCAGAGCCTCTGGGGTCAGAGCCTGGCATGTTGCAGTTGCTACAGGTGGAAAGCTGAGGTGCACAAGGGCAATGGAAATACTGATATGGAAATTGAGGGCACATCTAGAAAGAGGGCTGGGGGCTCGTCGGAAGAGGAGGCTATAACACCAGCTCAGCGGACAGGGAAGAAGGACGTGGGCAGGAGTGATTAAGAAAGGGCGGGTAGGCACAGGGGGGGGAGGGGGGTACAGGCGGGAAAGAGTGCACGAGGAAAAGGACAGAAGCAGCAAAAAGTGGAACAAAACAGGACACAGAGACATAGAGGAAAGCCACCCTTTCTGAATCTTTAAGTGTCTAACATAAACAATGGCCTTAGAGGACGGTAAACGAGTATGGTTGGAGGATTTTTTTGCGGCTTTTTTAAATTGATGTGGTTTTATTCAAGAAACAATTTCAAGTTGGCAGGAGTTGGGCTGAAGGGTTTTAGGAGTATGTTGGTAGTTCAGGAAATTAAAGGGTGGGGTGGGTGGGCAGGGGGGATCCACCCTTCCCACTGCTCAATGGGAAGAGGAGGGGAGGGGAGGGTGGTGAGGGGGAAAGGGGGTTTATGGGGGCGAGTTTAGAGTATGTTTTCGGGGGATATATATCCGGCAGTGTAACATACGGGTTAAGGTGAATTTGTAAGGGGGGTTTTTTGCTTTTCTCATGGGGGTTTTCCCAAATGGTTTCTATAATAGGGGGGTTTGGGAAATTTGTGTAATCAGGAATAAGGATGTGGAACCGAGAGGGGCGGGGGGGTGTTTGGGGGTATTGAGGGATTTTTTTGAGGGATGAGGGGTTTATGCATATTCAGGGGCGATGGGGGGAAAAAAGCACATTTTTATGGGGGGGGTTTGCTGCCGGGTTTGGGATCGTAAATTTAAACTCGGGGTATAACAGAGAACGTGAAAATACGATAGTTTTGGGTTTTTTCGGAATCGTGCCGTTTGGCAAGATGGCAGGGGAAGGGTGGTTCTATAGGGGGTTTATTGGAAAATGAATGTAGGACTTCAGGGAGAGGGGGGGGGGTTTTTTTTTTAGGGAATGGGGGAAGAACTAGGGAGGCTCCGGAAGAAGAGGAGGATGTCTTGGAATGGTGGGGAGAAGCACGCTAAATTGCAGATTAGGGGTATTTCCAGCATGAGGAAGGGATGAGGCGAGGGGGAGGTTTTGGTTTCAGAAAATTTTTGAGGGGAGCAAATGATTGTTATGAAGGGGAGGGGGGGGTAGACATGGAGAAATAGAGGTTTTAAGGGGGGAAAAATGAGGGATATACAAAATCTCGTTTTTGATGCGATACGTTGAGGGAAGGTTTAGAGGGGTTCTATGGGGGGACAAACCGTCAGGATTGTTTTGAGGAGATTAGGAATAGCAACAGAGACCCGATTAGGGATTAGAGGGTGAAAAGGGGGGGGGGGGGATATAGGGTGGGGCAGGTACTTAGTACCCCCGTGGAATGAGCAATTATGCTGATTTTTTGGTTTGGGGAGAATTTTAAGCAGAGGGAGGGAGGAGAGGGAGGAGAGAGGGGGGGAGAGATTCGGGGAGAAGGAATTCGAGGTATTTTAGGGGGGGAGGAATGCGGAATAGGGAAGGTCAGTGAGGAGGGGGTGGGGAGGAGCGATAAGGGGGCTTGAGTAGGGGAAAAGCCCCGGGGATTGATAAATTCCCTAAGTTTTTCGTATTACACATTGGGATTGATAAAGGAATGTCTGGTCCGGTTGTTTAACTGTTGAAGGAAAGGGGAGTGTGGGGGGAAACGCGGGCACGGGGTAGTAGTTTTGGTCTATAAGGGGGGGGGGGGGAAAGCCCTTGGGGGTGTTTTAGGGCGATCCCCCCTCATGTGTGCAATAAAAGTTTTTGCAAAGGTTTTGGGAACAGTATGAAAAAGGTGCTTGCCCGAGTCCTACATAGGGGACAGGGGGGGTTCCGGGTCAAGATGATGGGGGGAAAGGAAGAATTAAGGATTTTGGGGGAGGGTAGACAAGGGGGGGGGGGTCTTGGGGTTTGATTGGAAGCAGGCTTATGAAAAAAGTAGATAGACATATTTATGGTGTATTTTTAAAAAAAACAGGGTTTTGGGGATGAGATTGTGCGTGGGCGACTACTTTTTTTTACCCTGCAACGGTCAGGGTAAGGTTTTAAAGGGGAAATTGGGTTGCCAGTGCAATGGGGTGGGTTTGCGACAGGGTTGCCCCCCTTGTCTCAAATCCTCTTTCATGCATGCAGAACCTTTTAAAAGGCTTAAGAGGAAGGGTGGGGAAAGGGAAGGTGGGTCTGGAGATGTGGTTGTGGGGTTGTGGGACACCACAGTTTTGGTAGGAGGGGAAATAGGGTTGGGGGAAAGGGGGACGTTTAAAAGAGATTTTTTTTTGGGCGACAGGGATGAGGGTTTTAAAAGGAGCAAAGTCAAAATTATTAGAAGTAGGCCGGGGTGGGGGGGGGTTTTGGGGGGGAACAGTATGGGGGGAAAGTATGGATAGATTAAAATATGTGGGGTTGTGTATATGGCGGACGCTGGGGGGCACAGAGAATAAATTCCAAAGGGAAATATGAGAGAGCGGGGTAGGAGGCGGGTGGCGGGCTGGGGATGTAACATTTTCAGCAAGGGTGGTGGTAAAAATACACTTGTTCATAAAGTGTGGGGCGGGCGAAAAATATTTCCCCCGAGGTCGGTGATATTCGAACTGGAGAGGGGGTTTTTTAGGGATGTTGGGGTTAGGGAAGCCTGGCTACGGAAAGGGGGTGGTGATGTGGGGGGCGGCAGGGGGGGCTGGGTCTTTTACCTTT
>NW_026466072.1:0-14137 GCF_026875155.1 Cherax quadricarinatus
CCCCAGAAACTCACAACCTTATCACTGTACAAGCCACTGAAGAAATCAAGTCATCTATCGAAACGAGGAACCCGTGGGCCAAGGTGGACTTCATTACTAAAATACCCAATGCTTCATCCATGCTGAAGGTCACCTTCAGTGATGTCAACATGGCAGCCAGAGCTCTCGCTGAGGGCCTGGCTATTCACTACTTCCACATCAACCCAGCCTTCATTGAAGCAGAGAAATTCCAACAAATCTCAGTGCTGTAATTGTTACTCATACTTAAACACCACAAATGATTGTCCTACCAAGGACAAGAAGTTCTGCTCCACCTGTGGCCGTGAGGGTCATGACTTCAAGACTTGCACTACTACTTCACCACCTAAATGTTTGAACTGCAAGAATGACCACCATACTCTTGCTGCCAGGTGCCCTACCAGAAGAGGCATACTCAAGAAACAACAACAACAGCAACAACAACAACAACAAAAGAAGCCCAACCCACAAGCAACCACATATTCTGCTATCGCCAAGCTTCAAGCAGACACTACCAAGATACTGCAAGCCACGCAAGCTGCTTCCACCACTTCCCTGCCAGCACCTACTGCCGACTCCACCAAGATTCTCTATTACATTATGTATGCTCATGTACAGAATGCAGCTGAGCCTGGTTCCTTCAACACTACCATCAATGAACTCTTCAAACTAAACAATATGCCTGGCCTCACATTCCCTGCATCAACTAACCACCTTCCACCGAGATCCTCAACTCTACTTCAAATATTACAAGCATTACCGCTGCTCCACCGTTGTCACAACTTCCACTCGACACAGAGATGGACCAATCAGAGGCCACTGAGACATCGGCAAATCCCACCAATGAGAGTCCACCACCGCCTGCTTCCACTTCCACTGCAACTGACCAATCAGAAGTCTCGCCTCGACCAGCTCAGCCGCCAGCAAAGAAAGCTAAAACTCAAGAGCCTAGGGATACATCTCCCCGTGTTACTGCTACTGCTCCACCACAACAACACTCTCAAGACATGAATGGTATATACTTCTACACAACCAACCAGAATAAGGACGAAATGCAATCTCCAGAACTTGCTCATCGCCTCCAGGAGGGAACAGTCAAGTACACCCTCGACAGACCTGTCGCACTCACCACTGAAGAAGTGGTTCGTCGCCTCAGAACCTCCCTAAGCTTTGTGGGCCTTGACTACACCTCAAAGAAGAAATTAAAGAATCTCCTGAATGGGTCTCGTGAAGACGGTACCCTCCTCTAGAGACAACCAATGACCACTCACCATGAAGACAAGTTTCCCCAGCACTTTGCTGCCTGCTAAAGCTGGGGTGTGGCTCCAATGAACCCTGTTTTCTGTCTTTGCCCGACTGTGCTACTGAAGATGCCAAGCATGAAGACACTTCCCTATCGGGGAGTCAACGCAGATAGAAGAAGTTACCCTCCAACTGGAGGGCTCAAGAAAGAAGAAAGAAGATGAACGTCACCCCCCACCCAGGGGGCCACTGCCGGGTCACGATCTGGAGAAGACCCGGGACGGAAGTACCGGCGAATCAACAAGAAGAAGTGCTACACCCACAAGCAACATTAAAAGAGTAAATAAGGAAATAAACACTAAAGACACAACAAAAGCATAATTTTCCTAATGTAACTACAAACTGGTAATTTTTTTTTTTTTTTTTTATTTTTATTTAAAAGGACACAGTACAAGATATAAATAAATAAAAGAACACAATTATTAACCGTTTGAAAATACAATGACCTACCATCAACCCCATAGCATACCACAAGTGTTACATTCATATTGTATTAAAGAATATACCATCACCCAACAATGAAACGAACAGGATAACACCTGCTCAGAAAAAACATCAACAAATTCTAAACCTACAAATCATGCCTATTATACAGTACAGTAAAACCTCCTTGCACAAAGTACACAGATGATATGATGCAGCTCGAAGGATAAAATCATACATTACAATAATTAAACAAATTTTAAAACCCAATAAATAAAAAATACAAATCCCTTAACCCCATAAACTTTTTTCCTTTTTATTTATTAAAGAATTTCCTTTTCACAAACTGAAACAATATTTTTTTCCCCCGTTTAAAAAACTTCAACAAATTTTTTAACCCTACAAACCCCCCTTTTATTTCACGTTCGTAAACCTTTCCTTGAAAAAAAACCTTTTTTTCCATTTTGGGAAGGCATTTCTTTTTACTTTTTTTCCCTTTCCCCCCCCCCCATTTTTAAAAATTTTTTTTCCCATTTTTTCCCGGCAAAAGCGGGAAAAACCTTTTTAACATAATAAAGAGCAAAGAGAGCTCCAGAAACCGAACAAAAAAATTAGCAAAAACCAAAAAAAAAAAAAAATTTATGCCCTGGGTCCACTTTAAAACCCCCCCCCCAACTCTTTTAAAAATTAGACCCCTTGCAAAAAGTGCACAAAAAAAATTTTTAAATTTAAACATAAAAAAAATTAAAATTTTTTAAAAAACAAAATTTAAATTTTTCCCCAAAACCAAAAAGCCGAAAATTTTAAACATTCCCTTGGGTTTTTACAATCACAATAAAAACCCCCCAAAAAACACGGGGCAGGAAACACCCTCAAAAAAGACAAAAACATCATATACGCGAAATCAACCCTTTAACAACTTAAAAAAACCCAAACATAAGGAAATAAAAAACTGTTTTAAGTTACGGGGCATAAAACCCCCTTATCTCCCTTTTTGGAAAAAATAGTAATCATTGTGTTTTTTTTTTTTTATATAAACAGTCAAAAAAGATAATTTATAAACAAAAAATTTTTTTTTTTTTTTTTTTTTTTTTTTTTTTTTTTTTTTTTTTTTTTTTTTTTTTTTTTTTTTTTTTTTTTTTTTTTTTTTTTTTTTTTTTTTTTTTTTTCCCAAGGTTTAGCCCATCATGGTTTTTTTTTTAAAAGGTTTTTTATCCTGTAGGGGCAGGGAACAAAAAACCCTTAGTTTCCCCAAACCCTAATTCATCCCCCTTTCCACTTATTTAAAACCCCTCCCCCCCTTTCCCCCCCTTCAAAAAAAGGGCCAAAAAACCAATTTAAACCCTCAGGGACCCCCCGGGTTTAGGGACCCCCCTTTGCCCCCCCCCCTGGGTTAAATGGGGGAGGAAGGCCCCCCCCCCCAGTGAGTTTTCCCGGGTTAACCCCCCGAAAGTAACACCCCCCCTCCCCCCATAGATTTTTGCCTTTCCTACACATAGTTCTATAAAATCTCGCTGCTAAGTTTTTTTACCCTTTAAAAATCCCCCCAAAACCTCCCCCATCCCCCCAAGTTTTCCTGTAAAAAATTTCCGTCATAAAAAACTTTTTAAGGCTCTACCCCCACTTTCCCCGGCACCCCGGTTAAAAATCCAACTTAACCCCCCTTTAGGAATGGCCATTGCCCCCCCCCCCCCCAAAATTTGATAATTTTTCCCCCCCCAAACCAAAAAAAAATTCCAAAAACCCTTTCCCCCCCTCCAAAGAGGGACAAAAAATATCCCGCTTTAAAAAGCCGATTCCCGTTTGTCCCCAAAAAATGAAAGCATTGAGTCCTCTCTCCCCAAACCCATTTTATACAACACATCCCAAAGGCCAAATTAATTCCCATCAAAAACCCGAAAATAAAACTTCGAAAACCCTTTGGGCGGGTTTTTTTAAGAAAGGGCCCAAATTCCCCCCAAAACCTACCCCAAGCCCATTTTTTGGGGAATACAGAAAGGGCCCCTGTAAAACCCCGGCCCACCCCCGCACCCCCCTTTTTCGTTTGCCCTTTTTAACCCGTGGACCCCCTTTTTTAACATGAAATAAAACCCCACATGTCCTCACAATACCCCCAAACCCCTTCCACACCCCATCCTTGCTTTCCTCCATTACCCTACTCCCCTGAAAACCTTTTTCCCCCCCAGCCGTATATATCTTTTTTAATATTTTTAAACCCATTACCCCTTGCCCCAAAAGACATGGGCCCAAAACCCCCCCCTTTCTCTCTCCGTCTCACCCCCGCCCCTTGCTAAAACCATGCCCTCCCAAAAACCCCCCACACAATACCTTAAAAAACCTTCCTTGGATTCTCAATACTTTTGCCCCTTAAAGGGAAAAACCTAAAGCCCCCCCCAAACCCCTTACGTACCCAGGGGAGTTAAACCCATTTAAAAACTCTCTGCTTTTAAGGGTTACGCACCCTACCCCTTAACCCCCAACCCCTAAAAAAACCCCCTGCTCGTAACTAATTTTTTCCAAAATTTTTATCTTCCTACCCCTCCTCACTTCCCCCAAAGGTACCATATTCCAAAAAACCTTAATTTGTCCACTACTGACCATCCCAACCCCTCCCCCAAGCTCCCTCCCACCCAATCCCCCACCTTTAAAAGTTTTCGACTTCATTAAAAATTAAAATCTCATACCCGTAGCGGGGGCCCCAAAAAATTTAAAGATTCCACCAACTTTTCCCTTTGATCTTCCCATTCCTTACCAGCCCCAAAAGTAGTATCACACGTACCCCCAATCCCCCCCCGCGCCCCCCCCCCCCCCCAAATCCCGTTTCATTCATCACCTCAAACCCCCAAACCCATTTAAAAAGGAAATTTTTGAAAACCGGCAAACAAAAACTGAGAGGTGGACAGCCCCTGCCTCAAACCTCCTCCCCCAGTTTCGGGGGCCCCCAAAATTACCATTAATCTGTAACCCCAAAAACGCCTTTCCCCCATACAAGGTTTGAAAAACCACCTTTTCCCCCTTCCCCCCAAACCCAACTGTTCCAAAAAAAAACTTTTTTTTTAAAAAAACCCATTACACAATTTATAAAGGGAAATTTGCCCAATCTAAAACCCAAGTATTCCCCCCCGGTTTCGCCCAATAAAATCCCTTATGTGACTATGTCCTTCCCCCCCAAATTCTTTCCCGGGGAAAAAAAACGGTTCCCCCCCCTGAAACACGGAAAACCAAAGGGACCCCTTTTTAGTCTTTGCCCAGAATTTTAGCTTTAAAATTTTTTTTAAAACACACACAATTTAAAGGGTATCGTTTTAAAAATTTACTCGTACTTCCCTTCCTTCTTTTTCCCGGGCCCAACCAACGATCCCCCGGGTTTTTTTTTGTTTTCCCCCCCTTTTCCCACTGCGCCACATTTTAAATTTAAAAAACTTCCACTTAAAAATGCCCAATACCTCCCCAAAAAACTCTTAAAAATTATTCGGTTTTTTCCTTTTATGCCCGGGGGTTTTTTCCCCGAATCTTCCCCAAAACCGCCCCTTCCCCCTCCTCCCCTTAAATTAAAAATCCCCTCCACAATTTCTTTGTTCCTGTTGTTTCCCAATACAATTTTTTACTCCCGCATATCCCCAAAAAAACCTTCCACTTGCATCCCTTGTTTTCCCCCTCCTTTTCCCCCCAAACCCCCTTTAAACTGCAAAAAAAAAATTTTGGCCGGTTTTTTAGTAAGGTTCCTTGACCCTCCACAATTTAAACCCCCCCCCCTCAGGGGACCCAAAAGTGCCCCTAAAGGGGAGACCCCCTTTGCCTTTTCCCCAAAATTTTTGCCCCGTAAAACGAACCCCAAAAAACCGGTTGATCAAACCCTTTTAAAAACCCCTCTTAACCCCCCTCTAACTCTAAAAACGTTAAACCTGTCTTTTTAACCTGGGGAATCCTCCCCCTTAAAAAAATCCTTTAACCCCTCTCATACCTTCCCTACCCCCCCCGGCGTAAAAAAGCATTCAGTTTTTTCCCCCCAGAAATTTTGGCAAAACCCTACCGCCAACCCCGGCCCTGTTCCCCTACCCGTGCCCGGGAAAAAATCCCGCAATTTTCCCATCTTAGCCCCCCTCCCCCCCCAGGTTCAAAAAATCCCTCTCACCATCCCCCCGCCCTTTCCCCGAAAGGGGTTTTCCCCCTTTTCCCCAAAAAGGGAAAAGCCAACCCTCCCCCTCCTTTCCCGTTGCCTCCCCTTCAATTTCCAATACCCAGCCTTTTTTACGTACTTTTTCCCTTTCCCCCGCAACACTAAACACCCCCCTATGAATTTCCAAAAAACCCACATCCCAAAGCTCTCACCCTCTCCACCCTATTTCCCCCTTCCCTTTCAAAATCCTAAACTAACCTCGGGCCCCATAATTTTTTCCGACCCCTGAAAAGTTGTTTCTCCACCCAATTTCTTCCCCCCTCCCCCCCACATCACAACTCCTTTCTCCCTTTAACCATCCCTTAGGGGCCACCCCAAACACATCCCGCCCCCCCCCCGGGTGAGGGGCAAACCCCCCTACCTAATCACACAGTTTTTCCCGTTTAACCCCCCCAAAAAACAGTTTTATGGAAAATTTGACCCCCCCAAATAAATTTTTAAAACAAAACATCACGAACCAAAAAATCCAAACTTTTTCCCCTAACTTTTTTCATGCCGGGCATTTTTAAAACCCCCAAAGAAAAATTTTACTTCCCCCCCCCCCAAGGTTTCCCTTAAACCCCACCCACCCCCCCCCCTTTCCCCCCCCCCCCAACCCCCCTGGGCAAAGCAAATGGGGTCTCCCTTACAGCCACCCGCCACCCCTCCTTTTTAAAAAGCAAAGCATTACGACAAATAGGGTTTTAACCCCGCAAACGCCCCAAATTTACCCCCCTTAAACCCATGGTTTTTTGCTTTCCAAAAAAAAAAAAATTAAATCTACATCAAAAACCCTTCCCTAAAACCATTTTAACCAAAAACCCCTTTTGACCTCAGAATTTTTAAAACCATTTAACCCCTTTAAATTTTGAAAAAACTTGAAAAATTCCCAGAAAAGGCGGGTTAACCCCTATGCCGCTGGGCTTACCAAAAAGCCTTTTCCTTTGGGACCCAAAACCATTTTTATCATGTTTCCTAACCTTCCCCAACCCCCCCGCCCCCCCCCACCGAGCTTCCCCCCCGGGACACCCCCCCCCTTGGGGGCCCTTTCCCCCAAAACCCCATTGACTTTCCTTTCCCCGGTCTCTGCCCGGGGGTTTTTAAAACCTCATCAACGCCAAAAGGCCCCCCCTTCCCGTTTCCCCTTTGCGTGAGCTCTCATCCCACACATTCTACCTCAACGAGTCCACCCGATGGACTTCCAAACCCCCACTTTTTCCCTGTTCCCCTTGTCATTCCCCGAATCCTCCACCTGTCCCTGCCGGGTTATTCCCTTTGTGCACCTTTACTTAACTTCCGGGTCCGGGCCTCCCCCCGGGCCACCGGGGTCATCCAAGAAATCCTTTCAGCACTGCTTCCAACATCCCTCCGGGGTTTGCCTCCACGTCCCACCCTTTTCCCCCAGGCGAAAGGGGGGCTCTCCCCTGTCACCTCCGGGAGGGTTTTAAAACACGTCCCCCTCAACCCCCTTCCCCCCCTGGCCCCCTCCTTTACTCCAGAGAATTTGTCTTCCCGTTCCCCTCCCGTACCCCCCCCAAAAACCCCAACCACATTGCACGGTTTTCGAACCCCCCATCCACGTTTTCGCCCAACCCAAGGGGGGTTTTCCTGCGGGAAAACTTTGGGGGCCCCCCCATGGCTCAAAAGAAACATTTTTCGGGGTTTTCCTCTCCCCGCATAGGGGGGACAAATACCCCCGGGGCCTATAGGGTTTTTTCAGGGGTTAAAAAGAGGGTAATTTTTCCCCCCCTCCAAAAACATTTCATCCCGGGAACCCCTCGGGGCCAAACCCCTTTAAACGGCCCGTCCCCCCCCAAAACCCCCTTTTTAGCCCTATGAACATTCCTAATCGCTGAAGGCTTCCTGAATTTCCAATTTGCGTTGCCTCAAATGGTACATTACGCAAACCTTTTTCCCATGTGTAATATTTTCCCAAAAATATTTTAGAACCCACCTCTATGCTGAAAATTAAAAACTCATCCCCCTTTTCCCGGTTTTATCCACAATCCTGGGGGGAAAAGCCGGGTCTTGTAAACTTTTACAAAAAAACCCCTTTACCTTTCCAAATTTTGGGGGCCCCACCTACAAAATTAAACGTTTGTTTTCCCCCTAGACGGGCTCTAAAGATGGCCGATAACAGTTTCATGCATTTTGTCCGGGACTGCTTAACGTTCCTCGTACTAAATTTCCCAAAACAGAAAAGTATTTTTCTCTCCTTTTTGATAAAGATCCCCCCCTGTTGGTTTTCTAAGTCCGCATCCCCCACCAGGTGGCCCTTTTAAGGGGAAAACTCAAAAAGGCCTCTTTTTCCCAGTGGTCGGAGAACAATGGGCCAAACTGGTTTTAAATTTAATAGATAATTTACGTTGGGGAACCTGAGGTCCACACACCAAAAAACTCCCTTTCCATTGAATCTTCGAGTCAGACGAGCAGGTTGGTGGTTTAAAATTTAAATAGAAGATGGTAAGTTAAAGTTAAGCAATTTTTTTGAATTTTTGGGGAGATGGGAACCACATTAAACAGGCTGAATAAAAAAAATCATGCATATTAGACTGTTTCTTAAACAATGCTTCACAATACTAGATGTCGATACTATTCAAATTTTACCCATTTGTTGTTAGCTGTGGCCTCATCACGTCCTGTTGAAAAATAACTCGAACAGATGACTGTCAAAAGTTTTTTTTTTTTTTTTTTTTTGGGTATTGATATTGATTCATGAAACACTAGAGCAATAAAATTTGCTTAGATTATAATAAAAAAAATTACAACATTTCATAAATTTTTCTTTTATTTCAGTTCACTATTTCATGAGATGTTGTTTTATGAACATGTGAGCAATATATTCACTTTACACATTTAGTCAAATGATACTCACAGAGCTGTCTGATTTTAAGGATGGTGATTAAATGTGAGTTTTTATAGGACACTATAGTGCCTGAGTGTTAGTGTTCGCATGAAAAACTATGATGACTGAGTTTTAGCCACAACCTTTTTCGAACGGTTCAAAATATAGAATAAGAGAATATTAATCCATGCTTACATCATCATCTTGCATACATGAATGTATGCATTATATATTTATGAACAACCTCGAATGCTTAGATATAATGCTTAGTAATACTAGAATGCAAAGCCTTGTTACGGTTCATTTCCTTATTACTTCATTGTAAAATATACAATCATCTCTTCTACTTACCCCCCCCCCCGCACCCGAACTTTTCCTCCTCTTCCGCTTCAACCTCCTCTTCATCTTTTTGTTCCTCTCACCACTGTTTTGTTCAACTCACGTCTTCTACCCCCTCCCCACAACCTCCCCGGCCATGACAACTAACTCTTGCTTATATTATGGTTAACTGTGGTGACTTAAAGTGTGTGTCACTGTGACCTTATTCAGTTCTTTCCATGAGCAATTTCCTGGGGCACCTGAGTATAAATAACCCAGAAGCTGAGGGCGGTGGTCAGTTGTCTCAGAGCGCTTCAACAGTCAATATGGTAATTCAATTGTCCTCTTTCCTCTATATAACCCCAGTCATATATTATTAAGAATTATAGACTATACCAATGCCAAACACAAATTGTCAAATACATATATAATATGTTAACTTATTATTTTCAGATTGGTAAAGTTTGCACCCTGATTGTTGTGTGTGTGATGATTGTGGTGGCCAGCGCCGGCAGGATTGGTGGAGGCTACAGTGGTGGTGGAGGATTTGGTGGAGGTGGCTTCGGCGGAGGTATGATAGAAACAATCGTATATTTATGATGGAAAATTTAATATTGCTTCACAGTTTAGTATGTAATAATAATATGTATGTAATAATAATAATAATAATAATAATAATAATAATAATAATAATAATAACGTTGTTTCCATAAATATGAATGTACTTCGTTGTTCATTCATAGTAAATGGCTAAAAAAATTGTTTTAATTATTTAACCTAAAAAAATTAACTATAATAGTGACGTGACACTGCACAACGTGCAAATTTTTGCGAGCAAAACTGTCATTTCATTTTTTTTCTGCTTGACAGGTTTTAGCCGAGGAGGTGGTTTTGGTGGTTACGGTAAGTTCTATTTTTAGCCGTCAGATCGTAGACAGGAATGAGGAAGGGAACATATGAGTGAGGATATAGGATAAAAAAAATGACTTGTGAGTAAACTGTAAGATACAAGTAAGAAACTTTACGTTGCCTGACTGCTTTGGATGGGTTTTAAGAGAGTTATTTTTGCCGCATAGTTACCAGACTCGGAAAGTTTAAGTTTAATTATTTTGTAAAATTTAATTTTTATGAAATTAAATTACACTTTAAATAAGTTAACTTCCTCTACAAATAAGGTAAATTATTCTTAAGTAAGCTCAGTGGTTCTTTGCTTTTTGACAAAAAAAAATCATGAAAACAAAAAAATCATTCACAGTTATGCAATATATTTTTTGAGTTTATTAAATATCCACAGGAGGTAGAGGAAGCTTCGGTGGTGGATTTGGAGGTGGATCTGGAGGTGGATATGGTGGTGAGTAAATTTTGTTCATAGTTTTGTTCAGAAAAACAATAGTATATCTAAAATAATGAAAATCAAACAATTATAGTTTGGTTAAGATATTATTATCTTACGATATGACTAACATTATTTTTTCTTCACAGCATACGGCAAATAAACAAGAATCTTCCTTGACTCAACAATCAATTTGAACTTTTTCCAAATTTCTTCCCCAGCAACAAGATGTAACCAAGTGCATTCATTGTATTGAACCTTAAATATTATGTAATAAACTTTATTCTCTGCATTACATATTTTTCTCACCATGATAATACATGAGACATAAGTGATTCATGTAATATATCTTTCAATGTCATATTTATTTTCTGAAACAACTTACTGATTCTTATTGTATATTTCCTGTGAAAATTATTACTTTAATTAATCAGTCGTTGTTCGACCATGTGGGTTTAGCACCCAAGATAATAATAATAATAATAATAATAATAATAATAATAATAATAATTTTTAATTTATTAAACCATGCAAAAAAAACTAATATGAAATACAGGTCAAAATATTTTCTCTCCCCTGTTACAAGAAAGTATAAATAAAAAAATAAAAAAATATTTTAACGTATTTGTTTTCATGAAACTTGAAAGTTTGTTATTGTAATAAGTAATTAAATTTGAATCTCAGACTAGAGGTTTGTTAATTATTCTTAACTGTTGTGAGTAATATTGGATAACACACAAAAATATATGTATTATATATATATATAAAAATATATATAAATATATAATTATATATATATATATATATATATATAATATTATAAAATATATATATGTTTGTGGTTACAATTTTATAAAATCCTGCTTCCTGGGCTACTACACCAAGCAGGGAGTAGAATGAAATTAGCTCAGAGGCACCCACACCACCGTATGTATGTCCTCGGATCAAGGGTAACACACGTAACTTGGCTGGGTGCTTGGTTCTTGTAGGATTTATTGGTCTTATGAGTTAGTGTCATCTGATTTTCGCTCAGCATGAGGTGGGCCAAAACATCATGAGTTCGAGTCCTTGATTAGTCGCAGTGATATATACAATGAAATGTGTTTGTCTCTCAGCGTATATATGCTGAGTGTTTATTAAATCCCTATTTCATGTATTAAAGTATTCTTGTCAGGTGGTGAAAGGTTACGTGCAGAACACGACAATATTCAGCTTCAGTGTCCATAGTGTAGTCGATAGGCTTTAAACTTCAATCATCAACTAGCTGGACAAGTAAAACAGGAAATTATGAAAGAAAATGTTGAAAACTTCATTGAAGGAGAATTTTCTCAGAAAATTTGCATTTGTAGCAGAAACTGAACTAAAGACTGACACTTCTCTGAGTTCTACTTAACTATTTTTTCCTATTATGCTATTTTACGTTGTACATGAATGATATACAATACCGACAAGATGAAAATTAGACACATGTACAACATCTGGGTATCTTTAATTGTAAACGTTTCGCCATCCAGTGGCTTTATCAATACAGATTCTAGGACATAACTTGAAGACAGTAGAACTATTTTACATAATAATTACAAATGCAAAGACCTTTTACATGATAAAGCAATTTACATCTAAAAAAATTGGTGAAAACTGCAAATTTCAGTGGGAGAAAAAAATTAATGAGTAAATTAGATGAGAGATTATTGTTTAGAGAGAAAGAAGTCACTAGTCGATGTTTATAAGTTCTTGTTAAAAGTTAAATAAACCAAAACCAGTTACTGTCTTGTGATCATCTGTTTATTATATAAGGTGAAACACGCTTCTCTGATACTCCAGTAAATGCATCACCATTATTATCAAAAAATATACAATACTTATAAGTAGATGAGTAAGACACATGTGCAACACTTTGACATCTTCTTTAAGGAAATATTTCACCTGTTCAGCAGGCTCTTTCAGTCAATTTCAGGTGGCAAATACTCTACAAACAGTTGATAACATGAACATTTTGAGGTGTTCAATTACCGTACCTTCATATAAATGATGAGGTAATGTTGAGGTGTTCAAGGCTGAGGGACTGAACATCTCAAATTTACGTCTGAAACTTCGTCACCGCAGAGGGACTGAACCTCTTAAAGTCCTCACGTTTTCAACTGTCTTCAATATATTACTCACTTCTACATTCGACTGAAGAAGCCTGCTGAACAGGTGAGAAAAAAATAGTGACAGAATGCTGGAACAGTACCCATGAGAAAGAAATAAGTGACAGTCACTGGCAACGTTAAAAATATAAATGACAGAATCAACACTAAAGACAGAACACCAAGAACATAGTTCTGCTTCTGTAACTACGAACTGGTAATTCAATTGGTAATTGTTATTATTATTATTATTATTATTATTATTATTATTATTATTATTATTACTATTATTATCATGGGGAAGCGATAAATCCGTAGGATTATACAGCGCCTGTGGGGGGAGGGATATGGAAGGCATTCCAGCTCAATTCAGGGAACCGGAGCACAGATCCAATTACTTAGAACAAGAGCCCCTCACCAGCATCAAGGAACCTCCCTTGACGGGGACAATAAGTAATAACAATGACACTTGTGATCTACACAGGTCAGACAAAGTGCCACTCAGTCATCAGTTAGACGAGCGAATGGTGATTCTAGATTTATTTAAGAACTAGAAAGACATGTTAAGCAGTTCCTAGTTGTGTGAGAGATGAACACATCATACAGTCTATATTACAAGAAATATTAGTCTCCTACATAATACTTCACAATAATATATCCTCGATCTGATGATTGCAGAAGTTTTTTTTTTTTTTGACTCGTTTGAAATCCCCAGAACAAAAAATTTTTTTAAATTTTGAGAAATATTTTTTACTTTTTCACATTTAACCAAATACTCACAAACGCCCTTTTTCAAAGGGTGATGACAAAATGTGAACTGTGGAATGGAAAACAAAAAGTTTGGTGTTAGCACTAGCACTTGCGCCTCACTTACACACTAAGGTCCTGGTTCAATTAAAACGGAAAAAAACATTTGGGCGGGTTTTTTTAAGACACCGCTGTCTTTTACCTAACAGTAAAATAGGGATCTGAGTTAAAATCGAGTATGTGGGTCGCATCCGGAAAAAAAAATTAATTTGCCCGAAAAGTTCTGCATAAAAGAGGCTTTCTATATATGTGATTTTTCATGCCCAAATAGGCCGTATCTTTACTGACCTGTAGAAAAAGAATTTATTAATTATTATTATTTTCATATTATTATCACTTTGATCATTATTACGCATCGGTATAACGGCCTATAAAACCCTTGGGGGCAAAGTAAAAAAACCCGCATAGTTTTTAAATTTTATTTTTCCTTCACAAAGTATGAATTTTGGGAATACACTTTTGTACCTATGTAAAAAGTTTAAAATATAATGTACCAAGGGAATTAAATGCAAAGGCCCAAGCCCAAGAGAGAGAGAGAGAGAAGAAGAGAGAGAGAGAGGAGAGAAACCGTGAGCAAAAGCGGGTATAGAGTCTGACAAGTGCTGACTGTGAGTGATACAATCACCCCAGCACTTGGCAGGGCCCCCTGATGATTGTTAAAAGAACCCAAAGGGACTGTTTAACGATGGGGCCCGTAAGATCGTTAAACCCCTTTGCCCCGTTTGTGGGTTTGGGGGGTAGACTTAAGGAGGGGGTACAGCTCCCAATAAAGTGTAGCGTACTCCTCTGCCAAATCATACCTT
>NW_026466073.1:0-12565 GCF_026875155.1 Cherax quadricarinatus
CGAAAGGGGTGGGACATGAACGTTCCCCGAGTTATTTTAAAGTCTTTATGATCCCAATGACTTCCGTGGGCTCAGTTGGTGCAAGATAGAAGGAATTAGGGAATTTCCATCTAGGTAGTCCCCGGCATGGGCATTGGTATGTGGGAATTTTACTGGCGAGATTAGATCCTATGTTTGAGAAGAAGTCGTTTATCTTGTTAGCTGTGTCAGTGGGATGTAGTGGTGTTTCATTAGGTTTAGTTAGGACAATATTCTTGTTTTTCTTCAGTTTGTGGGTCCCTAGAATCTGAGAGAGTGTTTTCCAGGTCCTTTTTTATATCTCCTCTAGTGTCTGTGAATCTACTGGAGTAGTATAGTTGTTTGGCTTTTTTTATTACTTTGGTGAGAGCGAGCTGAATAGTGTTTAAGAGTATCTTTGCGTATTAAGCCCTGTCTATATTGCTTTTCATATTGGTGTTTCTTGTCTATGGATTTCAGAATGGTGCTGGTTAGCCATGGGCAACCAAGCCGTTTGTTGTGATCTGTTTTGTTTTTATAGGACAATGTTTGTTGTATAGTCTAAGTAATTTATTAAGAAAGATGTCTGTCCAGTCATCAATACCATTGGCCTTGGAGAATTCTGTAGGCCAATCAACAGTCTCTAGGTCAGCTGTGAACTTCCTTACTGAGTGCCTCGTCATGGAGTCTAAATGAGACTTTGTTGTATTCAAGTGGTGGTTTACTAATGTTTGTCAGGAGGAAGGTAGGGTAGTGGTCTGTAGTGCTATCTGTGATTATCCCTGATTTAAGGGGGGCTAGTATATTGGTCCATATGTGGTCTATTATGGTTGCACTTGTCTCAGTGAGCCTGGTTGGTTTAGTTTATGTTGGTATGAGAAGTGTGTTCTTCATATTGTTGATGAAATCAGTTACAGGCGATCATCTAGTAAGCCAAGGTTGATGTTGAAGTCTCCAGCTAAGAGAAGGTGGTGCTTATTCATTTGTCTGTTTGTTATTAGTGACTTAATTTCTCACTGAAAATTTGGGATGTTTGTGTGAGGTATCCGGTAAATGGCACCGATTGTTATAGGCGTCTTAAGGTTTTTTTTACAGTAAAATTAGCAAAAATGTATTCCCCATATTCATCACTAAAGCAAGTGGTGCTAAGACAAGATAATTGGGTTAGAGTAATAGATTGCAATACCACCCCCAACTTGGTTTGTTCTGCAGTTGTGAATTGCTGTGTATCCTGGTAGAGGGTAGATATCTATTGTGTCCTGCTTAAGCCAGGTCTCAGTAAGAATAATGCAGGAGAAGGGTGTCTTTAGTGATTCAAGGAGTGCTAGGAGGTCATCATAGTGTTTGCTTAAGGACCTGATGTTGTAGTTAAGTACTGATAGACTTTTAGCATTGTTTAGGATAGTGGTGGCTTGTGATGCTGTGTAATAAAGGCAGTTACTTTCCAATAGGTTTTGATTGGGTGTCAGATTATGGAGGTTTAGATCAGGGTCAACGTGATCAATCATCTTCTAGGTTTAAAATTATGGTTATTTATATCCTGAGTTGTGTGTTGAGTTCTACTACTGATATCTGTAGTGGTTGGAAGTTTGGACAAGTATATAGCTAGAGTATTTTGGTCATGTAGGGTATAGTCACTACTACACATAATGAAGTTGATGTTGTCTGTGTGTTGTGCTGGAATGAACTAAAGTACTTATTGCCTGGATAGTGTTGAAAATGGATCGGATCGGATCGAGGACGACGAGAGCTGTCGTAAGATGGGAAGGAAGAAGGATATGGAAGGATGGAAATAACTGGAAAAGGATGGGGAGGAGGGGAAGAGGAGGAATCAAGGCAAGTGGCCCAACCACTTTGGGACATGTGGTACAAAAGTACTGGAGACGTAGGTAGAGAGGCTTGACTGATGTCATTGCTTGGCTCACTAGGAGAGGATGGCGAAGGCAGCGGTAGGAGCTGGGAGTGTCAGAAGGCAGCAAGCAGGATGAGTTGGTTATGGTCTTAAACCGTTTATCAGTGCGGTATATTGTTTTCGAGAGAGTTGTATCACACTTATGGGAGAGCTGTAGTAGTATTCGTTGGTTTGGAGGTGGTGGAGATATCTGGTTGTAGGTAGGGAATGGTCTTTCTTCGCTTTGGTACGATACAGTGTTGTCTTGGAGATGTTGGATGAGTTCTAGGCGAGTCATGCTTGCAGGGTATAGCCTCGTGGTGTAGAATTCGAGTCCTTTGTGTTTAAAGCATGGTGTTCCAGGTAATCGACGTGAGCTAAGTAGAGAAGGCGGTGGTGGAGTAGAGGAAGGTGGTGTTGCTTCGTTTTCAACTTCAGTAGACGAATTAGAAGATGTTTCTGGTGGTAAGGCTTCCGATTGGTTGGATTCAGTGAGAGGTGGTGGCGGTGGAGGCTTCTCATTGGTCGTTGTTGGATTGACGTCACTAGTTGGTGGTGTTGATGGGACTTCTGCAGAAGAGTTGGCGATTAAGTTTTTGGTGAATTTGAGAATTTCTTCAGAAGGTGGAGATGCTGGAAATGTAAATGAAGGCATATTATTTAATGCAAATAACTCGTTGATGGTAGAGTTAAAGGATCCAGGTACAGCCATGTTCTGCATGTGAGCGTATAGTAAGCAGTAGTGGATCTTGGTTACATCACATGTTGGAGGAGTGATGATGGTGGAGGCAGGCTGAGTAGATGCTTGAAGTAATTTTGTAGTGTCTGCTTGTATCTTTGCAATTGCTGCATACGTTGGAGTGTTGCTTGTAGGTTTTTTTCTTTGCTGCATCTTGTGTTTTCTTCATAATATCCTTTCTTGTAGGACATTTTGCTGCTAGTGTATGGTGGTCATTACTCTTGCAGTTTAAGCACGCTGGTTGTGATGGATGTTGAAAATGGGTTGGGCAAATATTTTGTTAGTGGGATGTATTTGTGAAGGACCTGCCTATTATGGGCCAACAGGCCTCCTGCAGTGTTCCTCCTTTCTTATGTTCTTACGTTAACACTGCAGATAAGATGCTATGGGTAAGTCTTTCCAGCACAACACTCAACACACGGCACACAACACACCACGACACACAATATAACATAACGTAGCACACACAGCACAACACAGCACAGCACTTAGTACAACACGACTCACCATATACCATAGCATAACAACACAACACTCAGCACAACACGATACACAGTATAGCACACAACACAGCAGCACAACACAAGATAACACAACACGACACGCAGCACAATGCAAGACAACACACAATACTCAACACAACACGACACAATATAAACTCAACGTGACAACATAGCACAAAACAACACTCAACACGGCCACAAAAAAACCACCACACACAAAAAAACAAACAACACACACAGACCGGTTAGCCCCAAAACCCACCTTTACAGAACACGAAAATCGCACAACCGCCCCAAAGTAGGGCCCAAAAAGGCACCCCGTAAACCCCGGGGGAAAGGGGGACGGCGCAAAAAATTACCTTTTCAAAAGGCCCCTGGTTTCAAGGTCAGGGCCAAAACAAAACCTCAAAAAGGGCACCTCCTTTAAACCCCCCGGAAAAGGCACACAACGACAATTTTTGTTGGAAAAGGGGGGTTTTAAGGGTTGAGGTGGGGGATTAGGTTTGGTGGTTGGTGGGGGGTAGGGGGGTTGTGGGGGGGTATGGGTTTTGGAAAAAGGGGGTTTGGTGAGGGTATGGGGGAAAGGTATGGTTGAGGTTTTTGGGTTTTAAGGAGGTTTAAGGGGGTTGGGATAATAGGGTGTAAGATGGGGGGGAAAAAGTAGAGAAGTGGTTTTTTGTGTGTGATGTGGTGGTGTTGGGGGAGTGGTGGTGAGGTGGTGGGTGTTAGGGGTGGGGTGGTGTGGGGGGGGGTGGTTGGGTGGTGTTTGGGGGTGGTTTTTGGGGTGGGGGGTGATTGGTATGAAAATAGCTGGGGGGTGATGGTGATGTGTTGGTGGAATATTGGGGTGGTGATGATGTGGTGGGTGTGTGATTATTGTAAATTTTTGGTTGTGATGGGGTGATGATAGTATGGGGTGGTGGATGTAGTATGGTGGTTTTTGGGATGATAGTTTAAGGGTGGTGGGGTTTGGAAATGGTTGGGTAAATTTATGGTGGTGGGGGGGTGAATATGGGGGTGGTGTTATGTTGGTGGGGTGTATGATGTTGGGGTGGTGTGTATATCAGGTGGTGGTTGTGATGACGCCCTGGTGGTGGTGATGATAGTCATGGGGTGGGGGGAATAAGTCATGGTGGTGGTTTGTGATATTGGTGGTGGTGTGTTAGTCTGTGGTGGTGATGATGGGGGTTAGGGGGGGGTGGGATATATCAGGGGGGGTGGTGGTGATAATCTGGGGTGGTGTGATGATCATGGGGTGGGGTGATGAAGTCATGTGGGGTGAGGTGAATTCATGGTGGGGGTTTGGGTGAGATGTTGGTGGTTTAAAAGGTGATAAAATTTCATGGGGGTGGTTTGATGAGTCTGGTGGTGGTTGATGATAGTCATAGGGGGTGATGTGATCTGGGGGTGGTGGTTTGGTGTGATTATTTGGGTAATGGGGTGGTGGTGATATCGGGGTTGGGGGATGTTCATGGGGTGGTGGTGATGGGGCTTGGTTTGTGATGAAGTCATGGGGTTGGGGGAAGTAGTAGGGGGGGTGGGGTGATACGGGGTGGGGGGATTATATGGTGGTGGTGGTGGATCTGTGGTGGGGTGTGATGAATGGGTTGGGGGTGGGAAATTTTTTGGTGATAAATTTCATGGTGGTGGGGGTGATAATTTCCTGGTGGGGTGATGAAAAGTCATGGGTGGGGGCTGATGATATAGGGGGTGGGGGTAAATGAAGTCATGGGGGTGGGGTGATGTTTCCTGGTGGTGGGGGTGATGAATCATGGGGGGGGGGTGATGATAGTCGGGGGGTGGGGTGATGATATTTGGGGGGTGAAAAGTCATGGTGGGGGTGGTGTGATAGTCCGGGTGGTGGGATTGAAGTCTTTGGGGGGTGGGGTGTGATAGCATTTGTGGGGTTGTGGGGGGTTTAAATTTAGTCTGGTGGGGGGTGGTGATAAAGTCAAGTGGTGGTGGGTTGATAGCTGGTGTGGGGCGGTGTTTGAAAAGTCAGGTGGGGGGTTGATGATAGTCGGGTGGGTGGGGTGAGAAATCATGTGGTGGGGGGAAGAAGTCATGGTGGTGGGTGAGAAGTCAGGGTGGGGTGGGGTGATGATATCAGGTGGGGGGGGTTTTGTAGTCATGGTGGTGGTGGTGTGATATCATGGTGGGGGGGTGATGATAAAAATTGGGGGGAATGGTGGTTTGATGAAGTCATGGGTGGTGGGGGGTGAAAGTCAGGTTGGTGGTGGTGATTAGTCAGGGTGGTGGTGGTGTGTGTCAGGTGGTGGTGTTGGGTGGGGGGGGGATATCTGGGGGGGTGATGAGAGTCATGGTGGTGGGGGTGATATAGTCGGTGGGGGGGTGGTGGGGGGGGGGGTTGGTGGTGGTGGGGGTGTGGTTGGTGGTGGGGGTGTGATATCATGGTGGGGGTGGTGGTGTGATAGTCTTTGGGGGGGTTTGATGAATCTGGGGGTGGGGGTGATGATATATGGTGGGGGTGGTAGGTGGGGGGATAAGCCCTTTGGTGGTGGGGGTGTGTTTGTGGTGGTGGGAGATAGTCAGGGGGGGGTGGTGGTGATGATAGCATGGTGGGGTGGTGTGATAGTCGGGTGGGGGGGTTGATGAAGTCTGGTGGGGGTGGGATGAAGTCAGGTTTTGGTGGTGTGGGGGGGGTTTTGGTGGGTGGTGGTGGTGGTGGTGGGGGGGTGGGGGGTTTGGGGTGGTGTGGTGAAGTCAGGGTTTTTGGTTTGGTTCGGGTTTTGGGGTGGTTTTTGAATCCAAGGGGTTTTATGAATTTTTGGGGGGGGTTTGAATCGTTTGGGGGGTTTTATAAATCTTGGGTTTGGGGGGTTTTTGGTTTGGGGTTGGGGTTTATGATATTTTGGTTGGGGTTTTATGAATTCTGTTGGTTTAAGCAGTGGGGTGGTTTTTCTTAGAATGTATGGTAGGGTGGGAATGCCCTAAATTGGTATGGTTAGCGGTGTTGATAATCGGGTATGGTTTTAAAAAATTTGTTGGTAGGTCATGGTATGGGTTTTGGGGGCAAAGGGGTATGCATTGTACCCCTTTTCCCTTTTTCCCTTTTCATTTGATTTTGTTTCCTTCACTGCAGTCTTGAAGTGTTCCCCTTCACTGAAATCTTGTACGGTTCCTTCACTGAAATTTTAAAATGTTCCTTCACTGCAATTTTGTACCGGTTCCTTTCACGAAATTTGTACTTGGTTCCTTCACTGCGCTTGTACTCGTTCTTCACGAAATCTTGACTGTTCCTTCATGCAATTTGTTGGGTTTTTTTCCCTATTTTACAGTTTTTCCTTAAAATTTTTTTTAAAGGGGTTTTTTATATTTTAATTTTTATAATTTTATTTTTTATATTTAATTTTTATTCAATTTTTCGGGGTTTCCTTTCTGCAGTTTGTACAGTTTTCCCTTCACTGCAATCTTGTACTGGGTTCCTTCCTCTCTTGTACAGTTTTCCTTCACTGCAACTTGTATGGTTCCTTCACGCTCTTGTACTGGGTTCCTTCACTGCACTTGTAAGTGTTCCTTCACTGCAATTTTGTACTCGGTTCCTTCACTGCAGTTTTGTACAGTGTTCCTTCACTGCAATCTTGTACTCTTTCCCTTACTGCAATCTTGACTTGGTTCCTTCACTGCACCCCCTTTACTGGGTTCCCTTCAGCATTTTTGTCCGGTTCCTTCACTCATCTTGCATTTAGAGTAGGGCCATACCCATATATTTTACACTAGGATGGTTCCTTTATTTTTTAATATATATAATGTTATATTTAAATAATATATATAATATATATATATAATATATAATAAAAATAAATAATATTTATATTTATAATAAATAAAATTTACCATTACCCAAACTGGAAATACCTTGGGTCCAGCTTGCGCTAGACTTTCATCAAAGGTAGCCACTTTCAGGGAAGGTTTACAGCTTTTCTTTTTCATGCCCTCTGCATCACCTTACTAAGATATTAACAAGCATGGAATTCGCAAGAGCAGGCGAAATAACACAAACAGATCTCTGGCTGAAGGAGATCGAACCTAGAACCTTGGAAAAAGGTACGCAGGCTTTACCAATCCCCCACCGGACCAATCCTTGGAGTCCAGCTTGCCTAGACTTTTATCTAAGGGAGCCAGCTTTCAGGGAAAAGGGTTAAGCTTTTCATCTCATCCCCGCATGCATCACCACTAGAGAAAAACAATGCAAGGAATTTGCAAGAGCAGGCAAATAACAAACACTGACTCGGCTGAAGGAGACTCGAACATAAACCTTTGGGAAAGAGGTAGCTGCATTGTTGATGCAAATTTGTATTTAATGATAAGTTTTTCACTCAGAAATTTTTATGGCAATGGGAAATCCCTTTCACCGATTAGAAACTATACATGGAATTTTTAAACAAGATTGCTTTAAAACAAACCTCCCTAAAAAGGCAAAATGGGTTCAATTTTGTTGATGATATTTTATGTCTTATGCCCCAAAAGTAGAAAAACCCTTTTTTGGCAAATTAAATGCTTACCCTTCTATAAACTTTTCTGAGAGTTTGGGAAAATGAATCAAGTAGAAAACTTTTGTTTTCTCATCAATTTTTTTAGGCTTTCGTATTTGTGTCCAGAGTTCATAGATAAGAAATATCCAAAAATTTATGAAATGCCATTTACTGAAATACCCCCAAAAAGTAAAAAGATAAATCATTTAAAATTTCTAGAAAAACTTTTTACAATCCCCAAAAAGGGGGGAAAACCCCCTTATTTAACTAAAAATATGTTGGTTTTCCCCTCCAGAAAACTTGGTTGATATGCCTTCCTTCTCATAAACACCTAGTAACAGGGGTATTTGCACTCCTACTAACTTTGGTCACACTTCACCCGCCGCCATGCAAAAATATTTTTATAATATATAAAATATATATTAATATATATAATTTTATATATATATTTTTAAATAATATAAAAATATATATATAAAATTAAAATATAATTAATATATATATATTTTATATATATTTTATATAAATATATATATTTAAAAATATTATAATTATATATAATTATATATATATATATATACAATTATATAATAAATATATATAATATATTATATATTAAATTTTATATATATATATATATTATACATCTAGGGTTTTTCTCCTTTTTCTAAATAGCTTTTGTTCCCTTTATTTCTTTTTTTATGGGGAAGTGGAAAAGAAACTTTCCTCCCTAAGCCTGCGTGCGTAAGAGGGGATAAAATGCCGGGGGGGCATGGGGTGTACCCCTTCTCCTGTAGACATTACTAAAAAAAAAGGGAAAAAGAAAAACTTATAAAAACTGGGCTTAATGTGCGGGATGATGCGGATGACAAAAAAAAGATATTCTGATGTTTTTGAATAAAGAAGTTGGATGTCCTGGCCCAACGAAACAAAGCTGAAGGGGGGAGGGGGGTTTCGGGGGGGGGGAAATAAATGGGATTAAACTGGAGTATCTGGAGAGTTAGAGCAAAGGGAAGGGGGAGCAGAAGTTAAGGATCATTTTTGGGGAAAAAGGAATATAATGTTAAATTCGAGAATTAGTGGGTTAAAGTAAAGGTTGGATGCGAAAAGTGGGTCATAATAAACGGTAGCACCGGAAAAGAGGAAGCAGGGAGAGAGAAGTTTTTGGAGATTTAAGTGAATTAAGGGCCTTTTTAACCAAGTGAGGAGTAAAAGTGGTAGGGACCTAGCTAAAGAGGAGAAACTTTTAGGGGGTGTGGTAGGTAAATTTGGGGGGCCAGG
Organism: Cherax quadricarinatus; assembly: GCF_026875155.1. Classification (NCBI taxonomy): domain Eukaryota; kingdom Metazoa; phylum Arthropoda; class Malacostraca; order Decapoda; family Parastacidae; genus Cherax; species Cherax quadricarinatus. The sequence goes on from NW_026466073.1 coordinate 8,908, forward strand.
GTAAAAGAAATGGGGGCCCTTTGATTGAACTTTTTATAGAAAGGGGGTTTTTATGGTAATACATTTTTAAAAAAAAAGGATAAATAAGTATACAAAATGTGTAGGGCGAAAAAGACAGTAGTTGTTGGATTTTGTATTGGGAAATAAAAGACTATTGGTGACTTTAGGGTTTTGTTAAAGGGGCCACAAAATTTTCGATCACTTTCTAGTTGTAGCACACTGAGGTAAAAGGGAGATGGGATACAAGGAGAATAGAAGCCAGGGGGAAGAGAGAGGTGAAGGGTTTTAAACTAAAAGAGGAGGGATTAGGGTAAGTATAAACACTATGAGGAAGAGGGCTAATTAGAGCATAGGGAATGGGGCGAAGAGGTAAAAGGGTAGGTTTAAAAATGTGTGTTAAGGTTTTAGCAGAAGTTTGTGGTTACAGGAAAGGGGTGCGGGAGGGGAAAAGGACGATTTTTTGGGGGAATGATGAGTAAAGAAGTGTAAAGGGAAAAAAAGTTAGCTATAGAAATTTTTTCAAGTAGAAATGTGCAAGGAGGGAAAAGAAAAGGAAAAAAGAGAGAGGTTGGAAATGGGGAACAATTAAAAAGAGAGCAATGAGAATGGGGAATGTTATCAAAAAATTTTGTTTAAAATAAAAAAAAATTTTTGGTAGATTTAAAAAGTTAAGGAAGCCAAAGAACAAATGGATTTTTTCATTAAAAAAAGGAGGAAGAGTTATTAAATGGAGGTAGAGGGATTGGGGAGATGGGGGAAATTTTTAGGAATTGTTAAATGTTGAGAAAATAGGGAAGCTGTGATTTCGGAAGGGCAAGGAGGAAAACATCTTTGGGTGAGGAAAGGGATTGTGGTGTGGGGAAGTTCGTGAGGGATAGGTAAAAAGAAAGGGGGGAAACGCCCGGGGTTGATGGGAAAAAAATAAAAGTTTAAAACAGGGGGGATATATTTTGGGATGGTTGGTGCAATTTTTTAAAAAGCATGGAAGAGGTAAGGTACCGGGGATTGCAGAGACAGCATAGTTCCTTTGTATAAAGAAAAGGGGGACAAAAGAGTGGTTTAGAAAGACACGTAAGCAAACACTATAACAAAATTATTAGAAAATTTTTTCGGTCCGGGACCTTGATCACTCTAAAGTGATCAAGGTCCCGGGACCGAAACGTTTTCTAATAAATAGGTATGGTTTGCTTACGTGTCTTCTAAACCAACTTGTCGTATTTATTACCAAGTTTAACCACAAAAGAGAGTGCAAAAATTATAGGGATAAGTCTGTTGAGTAACCGGTAAAGTGTATGGTAAGTTTATTTTTGAAAAAATTTAAGGAAGACGGGAATGGGTTAGCAGATAAAAAGGAGGCTTTAGGAAAGGTAGGGGTTGTGGCCCAAAGTGTTTACAGGAAACATTAAGTAACAGTATTTAATAAGGCAAAGGGGTCTTTGTGGCTTTTATGGTTTGAAAAGGCTAACGGGGTGGATGGGGGGGCAATGTGGCAGATGTTGCAGGGTATGGTTAGGAGGGGTTACTGAAAGCAGTAAAGGGGTTTTACGGGAAGTGAGGCTCAAAGAGTATGGGGAAAGGGGAAATTTTTTCCCATAAAAGTGGGCCTTAGACGGATGGTATTCACCGTGCTTGTTAATATATTTATAGAGGGGGTTTAAAGAATAAAGGGAGGGTTTTGGAAAGGGGCGTGAGTTAAAAATAAAGAATCACACAAAAGTGGGAGTTGCACGTTGCTCTTTGCGACACTTGCCGGGGAGATTCTGAAGAGAATTGCAGAGTTTGGGGGATGAATTTGTAGGGTGCAAAAGAAGAAAATTAAAAGGAATGCGGGAAAAAATAAGGTTAAGGAAAACAAAAAGATTTGGATGAAAGATTGGGGTATCAATTGGAGGAAAGGGATGGAGGAGGGGAATTAACAGATATTTGGGGTGGACGTTTCACAATGGATCAATGAAAAAATGAGGTAACAAGAAAATGATGAGGGGAAAAAGGGGGAGCGGTGCACTTAGGATCGTGGAGACAAAGAAATTTGTCCTGGGGGCAAAAAGGGGGAAAGTATGAAGTAAGTTTACCAACGCTCTTATATGGGTGGAAGCTGGGTGAGAATGTTTCAGCAGGAAAAGGGTGAGCAGTGGAGATGTCATGTTGGGGCAATGTGTGGTGGAATATAATGGAGAGAATTTGTATTTGGAAGTTAGGAGAGGGGCGGGATTACCAAAAATGTTGTCCAAGGCTGGGGAAGGGTTTTTTTAAAGGGGTTCGGGCTTAGAAAGAAGGGGCGAAAAAAGATGACTTTAAGAGTGTATCAGTCTTGTGGAAGGAAAACGGGGGAGGGGTCGCCTAGGGAAAAGGTTGGAGGAGGGATAAAGGGGGTTTTGTTGCGAGGGCTTGGACTTCCAGCATCATGCGGAGCGTGTTTTTTTTTGGATGAATGGAGACAAAGGTTTTTTAAAAACGACGTGCGTTGGGGTGGAGCAAAGTAAAATTTTGGGGGTTCAGGGAAACCGGCAGGCCGGGCTTGAGTCCCGGAAAGATGGGAAGACAGTCCTGCACTCTGAAGGGGGGGTGTTAATGTTGCAGTTTAAAAACTGTAGGGGTAAAGCAACCCTTCTGGCAAGACAGTGATGGAGTGAATGATGTGAAAGTTTTCTTTTTCGGGCCACCCTGCCTTGGTGGAATCGCCAGTGTGATAATAAAATAAAATAAAAAAAAAATCTTGATACAGTAAAAAAACTTTTGATAAAGAATTCCCCCCAAAATGCTGACGATGTGTCTATAAGATTCCTTGTAAAAATCTGCGATAAAGTTTATTACGGCCAAACCTGTAAAAATCTCGACTTAGATTAAAACACAACTGGACATGATTCAATGCCTATTTATTCATGTGAGAGATTTTAACCATCCAATTAATTTCAAAAAGTTGAGAAAGTTGTATCAAGCAAGTCCAAGGTCGACAGAAATATAATTGAATCTTGTTTCATAAAATAGTTTTGAAAATAATATGAATATTTCCTTAAAGGGTTTTTATAAATTAGACTCATTTTCAATTAATAAAAATTTGGTTAGAGTTTAAAAATACATTGACAAATAAGAAACCTATTTCTTGTGTAAGAATATTTTGAGTAGTGGGATGTCGTGGAGGACCTGTCCTAGTTGGACCAGCGGACCTACTGCAGTGTTCCTCTTTCTTATGAGTCCGGTACTGCCGCGCGTCAGGGGTTTCTTTTTTTGTGGGGTTGACTGTGAGGTGTAATCTAAGCCCTTTTAATTGCCTTCCTTTGATGTATTACTTTCATAGTTCCTTGATAATGTAGTAGTCACGAAAGCGCTTTTGGGAAATTTTACTATTCTTTCATAGTGGTTGTTTTTGCATATATATATATAAATATATATATATATATAAAACATATATATATAAAATATATATAATAATATTAATATATTAAAATTAAATATATATATATAATATATAAAATACATATTTATTTATTTTTTTTTTTATTATCACACTGGCCGATTCCCAAAGCAGGTGGCCGAAAAAGAAAACTTTCAAAACCCTCATTTCCAATACTGTTTGCCAAAGGGTGCTTTAACACTACAGTTTTTAAAACTGCAAATTAACACCCTCCTTCAGAGTCAGGCACTGTACTACCAAATT